>CH002455.1:106637-144273 GCA_000149265.1 Ciona savignyi | reverse complement strand
GGGGTATAAGGTGTATTACTGTGTTCGACAGTGGGCATGAGGTGTATTACTGTGTTCGACTGTGGGTATAAGGTGTATTACTGTGCTTGACTGTGTGTATAAGGTGTATTACTGTGCTCGACTGTGGGTATAAGGTGTATCACTGTGTTCGACTGTGGGCATGAGGTGTATTACTGTGGTCGACTGTGGGCATGAGGTTTATTACTGTGCTCCACTGTGGGCATGAGGTTTATTACTGTGCTCCACTGTGGACATGTGGTGTATTATTGTGGTCGACTGTTCGTATGAGTATATTACTGTGCTCGACTGTGGGCTAAAGGTGTTTTTGGTATCTAATGAGTCGTCCAAATTGAATGTCATGTCAGATTATCCACACAATGTAATATCTCCAGCAACTCAAATTTGAGCATGAGGTGTAATACTGAGCAAACCACTTACATTACTTATACCGGGTGATAAGTCATCAAAAACTGGCATTAAAAGTAGCAGCAAGCTTTGGTTAACTCAGCCTACTGCATGGAGCGCATGGATAAACCAGAAATCCTAACTCACTTTCTTTTATATACAAAAGAATGCAGAAATGTACTTTATTTTGTCATAAACATGAGTTTTAGATTTCATCTTATTCAGATTTAAAACACATGAACTGGAAAGGTAATTATTATCTGTCTGAAAATCTTAATAAAATCTGAGAGGTACGATGTACTTTTTAATTTTTTTTGCTTACTTTTAATGGAATGACTCAATATCCTACATACAAAAGATGGTATTGCTATGTAGTTAAAGTAACAAGGCCGGTGATAGTGATCTTATGAACACAGTCATTGTGCTTTAAGTGTGTAAAGATTAGTACTCTATCAGAGTTCTTAAAAGTGTTTTAACTTTTTTGTCTCAAAAATGCATGCAACTGTGTATCATGTTCATAACTTTCATCCAAAAGTCAAACTCAGTCTGTTTGTAGAAAAATCGCCTTTAATATAATGCTTTTCTTTCTTGTTAAAAAATCTGTCTAAAAAATAATTAGTACTACGTTTTCCCAACTCTTGTAACAAAACACTACAGTCAGCAATACCTTGGTTCTACCGACAAGTCTGGTGTTTTAGTGCGACTCACTTTATCCGAAAGGTTGCAGGCATGGACCTGTCGCTAGCTAGTCGGTTGTGTCCTTGGGCAAGGCACTTAACTGACATTGCCTGAACCCAGTGGATTAATGGGTTCTACTAAATTAAAGGGACGTGTCTATCATACACAACACACTGCAATAGCTCCGGTAACCCGACGATAGGCGCGAGGTGATCTGACGATTGCCTGTGTGTTAACCCCCTTGGTTTTCCCATTCACCGGGATAAACATGAATATTCTATCTTTCTACTTTAGAACCTACATATTTATAAATAATCAATTTAAATTGGACCAAGGATAATAACAGATATAAAAGTGTTAGCCAAATGCATGTTTATATAGTAATATTAGCCATATTGTCTTTATACCATCTTACTTTACCGATTTTTTTTTTATTTTAAAATCTGCGTCGCAAATTTTCATCTTTGTTTTAACTGGTGCCAAAGGTGGCTATACTAATTGTTAAATGGTCAAACTAAGACTGAAGGTGGCTTGCTTTTAATCGCTGCTGTGATATACAATTAAACCCGTTTACACTAGGAGAATTGGAATTTTCTTGGGACACAATATGACGTGGTTACTCAATATTTGTCAAAACCAATCCAAAGAATTAATCATCCAATTTATACATTCCTACTTATGGTTCAATTGCACGACATTTTGTAGTAACAAGAAAATAATCAAACCATCTTATCTTACTGTAAACGGGTATTTTGTGAACTTTAATTTTAGTAAAGAATAGTCTTTATTTTTTTAATTTTTAGGTATTTTTGTTCGTCATTTTTTGCATGTAAGCATGGGATATTTTGTGAACAAGACTGTATTTAGGGGTGATAGTCAAACAATTGATATTTGGAACAATAAGGAAACACGGCTAAAACCAGTCTCACACCCCATTTTCAATGGGTGAAATGTAGTGATGAGATTCAAGAGGTTCGCATTGGTTCGGTCGAACCCGTTCTTGGAACGTCGGGATAATCACTGATCCGATTCTTGTTTTTTTTACAGCCATTAGACCTTTTAGGGAACCTGTTGTTAGTAAGTCCGATACAAAAGAGAACCTGTTCTCTTAAAATTTTGAATCCTATCACTGGTTAAATGGATTAAAATTTACACTCATGTCATACAATTATTATTACTCTCCAATACAATGTTACAATACAATCAAATTAAATCACTCTACCACATCTAGAACACCTTTTTTTAAACAAATTAAATGAAATAAAATAAAAACTAATGTCATACAATCAATATTCTTGTTTAGTAAAGTATTACAGTACAGCCAAATCAAACCAGTCTACTATCTAGGACACCTTATTTTTAGTAAAAATAAAAGTAATAAAAAGTACACTATTGACATACAATTAATAATAATCTTCAAGACAAAATAAAAATATAACTAAACATGCCAGAAACACCTAAATTTAACGAATTAAAAGTAAATAAATGCACACCAAGGACATTAAATTATTACACAGTCCAGTAAAGCTGTATAGCCCAAGTAATACCAATCTACTACACCCCCCTTCAAAACCCCTAAATACAGTCTTGACTAAACGCAATCACCCAGAAATTAATGTTGCCGTTTTTTCCCACAGCTCATGAATAATGTAAACGAGGGTCACGTGTCTGGAAACCGGTTGGCAACACTGTTGAAAATCGGCGAACAGCAGCAGATCCAACGGAAAACGAAACTGCCAGTCGATCGCAGTGGTGGCGGACTCTAAATATTTGCACATTTCTTCGTTTGATTTGTAGTATAAATATAACACTATCTGTATGTCTGTGCTGGTGTGTTTAAATCCATTTCGTGTAATTGCTGTTCTTACGTGTTACGACTGTTCTTGTGGTTAAATCCTGTTATTTCGTGTATTGACTGTTTCTTGTGGTTAAATCTAGTTATTTCGTGTAACGACTGTTCTTGTGGTTAAATCCAGTCATTTTGTGTAACGCCTGTTCCTCTGGTTAAATCCAGTCATTTTGTGTAACGCCTGTTCCTCTGGTTAAATCCAGTCATTTTGTGTAATGGCTGTTCTTGTGGTTAAATCCAGTCATTTTGTGTAACGCCTGGCCAAAGGTGTTGTGATACGTTAAACAGCTAAATATCCCGTTCTTTATTAGACGTTACACAAGACCCGTCCTGTTGTTTACATTAACAAGCTTTATAGAATATATTCTTTACTTTAACATTTATTATTTTTTCTGCAATTAATGTATTGTTCCCTAAATTGTAGTTCATTGAAAAAAATCTATATATAGTTCCATTTTTTCACTGTGTTATTGTGCAAAAATCTCCGATTTTTTATACACACACACACGTCTGAAATCTGCCGTTGTAATTTCCCAATTTTGAAGCGTAACTTCTTTTTTTACGTATAAGCCGAATCCTAACTGTTGCAAAAACACCGTTTACACATAACCTTGCCTTTCATGGTCAGTTTCATTGCAATTTGAGATTTTTTCTATTTTCAATTGCAGTCGGTTTTGTGTAGTTTGTTTTCGTAATATTGTAACACGACAAGCGAATTCCTGCCCACAGAATAAATATAAAATGTGTGAGAGTAATTTCGTCGTTGATTTAGGTTTCTGGCTATGTCTGCTAAATGGCTTGCCCAAAGACACAAGTTAGCTCGTTAGTACTGGGTATAGGATATTCATGTCAGGGCCGGTTTTAGGCCGATTAGATCAAATTGGGCCCCACACCTTGAAGGGGCCCCGCGCTAGCGGGGTCTTTCTCTATTAAAAGGCAAGAAAAGTCTTTTTCTGAAAAACTAAAGGTTAATTGCCTAATTTTCTTTTTTTGATATTAAAAGTAAAACAATATATCGTAAATAAGCATCCACATTACCTTTAATTTGTTTTTTAGAAAGTATTAAATGTCTATTTTTGTAGTTTGTATGTACTTGTAGCCTATGTATTCTATGATATATAAACACCCATAAAGTCGGTTCTGTGTATTTTTGTTTTCGTAGTATTGTAACACGACAAGCGAATTCCTGCCCACAGAATTAATATAGAATGCGAGATCACTTTCGTCGTTGATTTAGATTAAATAGGATATTCATGTTTATCCCCGCGAATGTGAAAACTAAGGGGGTTTAACACACGGGCAATCGTTAGATCACCTCGCGCCCACCGTCCGATTACCAGAGTTATTGCAGTATATTGTGTATGATTCACACGTTCCTTGTACGTTGTACAACCGTATGGTTTTCGGTGTTTAAAACTTTAGACTAATTTATTTTCGCATTATTTTTCGATGTGCTTTAAAAATATAAATATGTTTGATTGATTTCCATTTCGGGTTTGTTAATTATGCCCATCAAGATTTCTTTTTGGAAACTTTCTTCTCCAGAAAAGTTTGTTATCAAAATAAAACAAACATGCCGGAAAACATTTTTTTATAAAAGGGGAACTACCCTGGTCGAGATTTTATTACGCACTCTATCTTATGCACTACAGACATCAATGATGTAGAATGCTGATTTATAGATTGTCTCAGCTTGTTGATTGTAGCACCTTCAGCAAAATGGATACTGTCTGTAAATTAACATTCTTTATACGTACAAGACAAAGTGGTTGGCGCAGAGAAATATTGAGGAAAACTAAAAGGAGGGATAGGAGGATAGGATATTGATGTTTATCCTGTAAATCTGAAAACCAAAGAGGTAATCGTCAGATCACCTCGCGCCCACCGTCGGGTTACCGGAGCTATTGCAGTGTGTTGTGTATGATTAAGATGTTCTTTCAGTTTAATAGAACCCATTATTCCCCTGGGTTCAGGCCAGTATCAGTATGGAAAGTACGGCAGCTGCACACTCGAGATTTATTTCCGTGCGTCTTTGCACACTTGGGTAATTTCATGCATGCTCGCGAGCTGGCAGACAGGTGATTGTTTCTTTATACTGAGCGTACATTCGGGAGCTAACTTATATGAGAAACAAACCAACGCTGCGCCGGCTCGTGAGAGAGTGTGTTGACCCAGCCTTACGTTTTAAACATAAACATTGTATAATTTCCGACAAACCTGTAAACCTACCTCTGGACTTCGGGTAATGTACTGTCAGTACATTTTTTGTTATGTAGCCTACCCTATGTTATGTAGATAGATATGTTAGCTGATGGATACAATATATTTAGAATAGAATAATATGTTTGTTTAAGATTTTGACAAAATAATAATAAAAAAGAGATTGTGTGCACACTTGAAGTGTGCACTCTTGGGCGTTTGCACACTGCACACTTAAATATTTGATGCGTGCACACTCGAGATCTCGGTGAAAAGTGACGTACTTTCCATACTGTGGTTCAGGCAATGTCCGCTAAATGTCTTCCCCAAGGACACAATCGACTAGCTAGCGAACAATATTAAACTAGAATTCCTTCGGCTGAAAGGCAACCCACTGACTCACCAAGTCAGTTATACCTTAAATACTTGTCCAGACTGTGGCTGAGAAAGATATGCTTGGACTTAATTTTTATTTCTTTACTCATTTTTTCACAGCTGTGATATCCCATGTCACTAAAATAACACACAACTCCAAAGCATTACAGTTGAGGCAAGTCTATATGTTTTCTATGTCCATTTCATTATTGCTATGGTTTAAATTTATTCCAGGTAACAAATTATTACAGACTGGCATGGTCTGAGACTCTAAGGAAGGTATAATTTTTTGGATCAATAAAATAAAAAAATATTTAGGGCCAGGCACGCCTAGCTTAACTTTAGTCTAGACAAGGCTTCGGAAGCAGAAAAGTGCATACAAAAAATATTAGCAAAATAGAATATGTCCGACCGATTAGCTCGGTGGTTTAGTGTCTAGCCTTTCTTAAAGCACAATAATGTTCTACCACTTGAAGAAACGTCTGCAATCATACACTAACACACTGCAATAGCTCCGGTAACCCACCGATGGGCGCGAGGGGTGATCTGACGAATGCCCGTGTACTAACCCCCTTGGTTTTCCCATTCACGGGGATGAACAGGAATATACTATAATATAGAACACTGATAAAGTATTCTGAAATTGTTACAAAAAATTCCGAAATCATACTTAAAATTTGTTTTTGTTACTTTTCTATAAACTGCATTGTCTCATTTTTATGTACACAACCAGAATAAGGGCTAGCTAAACAAAGAATTAGTAAACTTAATTTAACAATTTTGGAACTAGAATCAAAACGCAAAACAAGAAATTAATTTAATTCGTTTTAATAATAGAAGTAAGCAGTGTCACCTTGTATCACTAGGATAAAGAATAAGAATTGATCATGTCAGTATAGTAACTGTACTTAAAGTAAAGTAATTAAAGAAATCTGTCAACCGGATCATACCTGATAGCTTTGAAAAATTGGACCAATTAAAAATTATAATTTAACCGCTTAGCTTGGTAGGTTGGTGCGTCACCTTTTGCCCGAAGAGTTACAGATTCGAAACCAGCCTTTAGCTACTCGGTTGTGTTCTTGGGCAAGGCACTTTATAAACATTGCCTGAACACAGTGGAATAATGGGTTCTATCAAATTGAAGCAACGTCTGAATCATATACAACACACTGCAATAGCTCCGGTAACCTGACGATGGGCGCGAGGTGATCTGACGATTGCCCGTGTGGTAGCCCTCTTGGTTTTAAAAATTCACCCGGATAAACATGAATATCCTATCATATAAATAGTTTTGCTGTATTCCTTAGAATCTACCTAGCCATTTTACAACCAAAACTCTTAGTTTACTATGAAAGATCCCAGAAAAATAGGACAACAAGATCCCGTTGATATTCTATTCATTCCGACAATGGACATGAGGTAAGTCAGGTAACTTGATTGACCAGGATTTTATTCACAGGGAAAAACAGAAATATTTTATCCTATGTTTATATTAGTTTATTTTTGTTCCTACTATAACAACATAAAAGACCTTTCATAAAAAAATGAAACCAAAATACGGAAAAAGACGGTCAGTAAATCATGTCTATAATCCAATCATTTAATTTGTGTGAGTATAGCCAGATGTGCCTGCCAAAAACAAAACTAAAATAACCTAAACTATGTACGAGGTATATATAATGTGCATATTGATGAAAAATCATTTTATAAGCTTAAAAGTTGAAAATCTGCCTTAGTTAAAGGTAATTACCATTTAAACTAGTGAAATCACTCTTTTAAAAGAGGTGTGTCATTTAAGAGAAATCAATAAAGTACATGCATTAGCACATGTTCCACTCTTGTGCTATATAATTAGTTGGTTTGTCTGATAGAAACTGTTCACTAGCTAGTCGGCTGTGTCCTTGGACAAGGTATTCAACAGACATCGCCTGAATCAAATGAAAAAGTATGTTAAGCTAAAACTGAGAGAACATATCCATCATATACAACACACTGCAATATCCGCAGTTACAACCCAACGGTGGCTATGAGGTAATCTGACGATTGCTTGTGTGATAAATCTTATACATTTTTCCATCCACAGGGATAATACATGACTCCTTTATACTCCTTACCATGTTCAATGGCAGATTTTCCACCCCGTGAAAAAATCGCTATAATAGTAAGTTGCCCTTTGTACGCAGCTTTAGTAAGCTGTTCAAACATAAGTTAATTCTTAACCAATTCGCTTTCCATAGCTGAGTTGCTGATATTGGCCTTATTACCTCAATATTGATTTAAACTGCAAGGTAGCAGTCCTAATACGGATTTTAACACATAAGTAAAACGCAAGCTTGACTGTTTGCTTTTTTATTCCATATTTGGTGGCAGGACCATATCTTTGTCTAAGCTTCCAAAGCCATTTTAGGCAAGAAATACATGACTTGCTAATGTAAATAAAACCCAAGCTAGAATGTGTGCTTTTTTAGGCCTTTATTTGGTAGTAGTGTCTTCTATATATGTAATAGGATTGTTGGACATTAATCTATTTTAGCACAAGAACCAAGTTAAGAGTATCAGAGCTAATATTAAGGTGCACAGTTGGAAGTCAAATTACTTTCATTATAGTCATTCCCATACATATTAAGTTATCATTAAGGTAATGTATATATCTATATTTATTACAGCTTACTTATAAGAAAAAAGGTAAACTAGTTAACTTTTTGCAGAAAATTTATTTGTCAATTTAGTTTTGGTCCACTAAAATCTTAATCTTTTTAATTGACACATGATCTTATACTAAAGAATTACAGATTGTGCACCATTTTTTTCTAGAAACTGAATGCGATTTTATTAGTTCATTTAACACATAAATTAGTTCGCCATATTTGAATTTTTTTGGTGTTTAGCTGACCACAAATCGGTTAACCATCAACCAGTTTAATTTATTTTTTTGCCCCTTTATTACATTAAATAAGAATAGCAAAGTTATTTATAGTCAAGAAGGAAGGAAAAAAGGCAAGCCTACAATAGTTAAACTAGTGCACAGCCTTACTTATTCTAAATTCAATAACATCATTTGCATTTTTTGGTTAACAAATCGGTTAACCAGTTAAACGTTAATCCTTACATTAAAGAAGAACAGCTCTCTTATTTTAAGAAGGCGGGATAAACTAGCAAAACTACAGTAGTTAAACTTATACACATCTCTACTTATCCTTAATTTAATAACAGAAATTGCATTGTTTGGTTTACCAAACTAGTTAACCATTAATTAATTTATTTTTTACTCCTTTATTACTAAGAAGAATTGCAGATTAATATTAGGTGAAGGAGGCAGGATAAAACGGCAAAATTACAGTAGTTAGACACAGTCCTACTTATCCTTAATTCAATACCAACATTGTGTTTAGGATATGATAGGATATTCATGTTTATCCACATGAATGGAATAACCGAGTGGGTAAACACAAATGCAAACATCAGATAACCTCGCGCCTATTGCATTGTGTTGTGTATGATTTACACGTTCCTTCAATTTAGTAGAGCCTATTAATCCGGTTGGTTCAGGCAATGTCCATTAAGTGCCTTGCCCAAGGACACAATCGACTAGATAGCAACTAGTTTCGAACCTTTTACCTTTCGGTTAAAAGGCGTCGCACGAAACCACCAGACTGACCGGTCGAACGATCTTAATTAAATAACGACACAATTGTATTTCCAGCTGAGGCAAGTAGCAATTTCACAATGAGTGAATCACCATGCGTTAAAACCACCAAAGGCTCCATCCGAGGAATGATGGTTGGGTCGTCAAAGTTCCCGAACTCCAAACCAGTTTATAAATTCAGTTCGATCCCGTTTGCAAAGCCTCCTGTTGGAGAGTTGAGATTTGAACGTCCACAAGAGTAAGAGCTAATTTACATTAATTTATATTAAACAATAGTTTAACATTAAAATTAATAGTTTTACGTTAAAATCAAAAGTTTTACCTTAAAATCAATAGTTTTACCTTAAAATCAATAGTTTTACATATTAGTGTTTTTGCATTTGCAGCGCCTAGAGTTCGCGTATCGACCACTGTGCCTTTTTCCTTAATTGTATTTTGTGACGTCGTGCTCTTTTTAGATTCCCGTTCAGTTGTCGTTTTTGATTGGTTTATTTTGTCGATTACGTTTTTTCCTGTTTTCCTATGTTGGCAATGTCATGTCCATGTGGGCAGTTGCAATACAGAGTCAAGCTAAAAAGGTTATTGAACCCACAACTCGATTCATTACACACAAATCAATGGTTTTAATGGATATACTGTTCCATTAAATCCCAATGAAGTAACAGTCCTTTTATGGCCTACATTTCTGGTACTTTTGCTACCGTGGACCTGTTCACTCTATTGTATTGAGACCATGGGAATTGTATAGGAAAGCCGAAGGGTGGTGGGATTAAAACTAGCTGTTTGCTAGTTGGTTGTGTCTTTGTGCAATGCACTTAGCAAACACTTTTTTAACCCGAGTAGTTTGGTAGAATTAACAAAAACTGTTGTTCTGATTATTTTCGGCCATTTGGCTACATATGCTGTATATAGATCAACCACACTGACTATTTAGCCACACATGCTGTATATAAATCGGTAACACTAACCATTCAACCACACATGCTGTATATCAATCTGCCACACTAACCATTCAACCACACATGCTGTATATAGATCAGTCACATGATCACCCAATCCACCCAATTATTCTTC
Source organism: Ciona savignyi (assembly GCA_000149265.1). Taxonomy (NCBI): domain Eukaryota; kingdom Metazoa; phylum Chordata; class Ascidiacea; order Phlebobranchia; family Cionidae; genus Ciona; species Ciona savignyi. The sequence continues at coordinate 134,047 of CH002455.1, read as the reverse complement.
ACAAGTGTTGAACCATGGGACGGAGTTCTTGACGGGACTGGAACCATCCCTTCTCCGTTGCAAGACCTGTCGATGACTGAAACGCTCAAGAAATACACGGTTTTCGAGGACATTTCAAACGAAGATCTCCACAAAATTAGCGAGGATTGTCTTTACCTCAACGTCTACACCAGCAACCTTAGTCCGAGTGCAAATATGCCGGTATAAGTTGAATTGGAAGCTTAATATTTATTAGAATATGATATACATGTGTATCCCCGTAAATGGGAAAACACAACGGACATTATGAGTTGAATACAATGCTTAATTTGATGTATTCGTTAGGTTTTTAAGTTTATCTCCTAGAATTTAATAATGTAAAAGGCGTTATAACACTGGCAATCGTCATATCACATCACGCCCACCATTGCGTTACCAAATCTATTGCAGTGTGTTGATTTGTTGAAGATTTCCAAATCTTAGGCAGCTGTATGTATTGATGGCAGAGCTAAAGCTTCTGGCGATATCCCCACTTGGCACCCCAACATTGCCTGAAGTAAGACATGCAGTTGTAGAAAAGAAAATGGTTAATTTGCGTAATCTGCTCTTATTATGGATTTTCTCTGAGAAAAAAAACCTTCGCTTGTGCTTAAGAGCAGGGTTTGTTGTGTGTATTTTAGTTTATATTTTATGCCCTAATATTAAATAAAGGTAAAAGATAGGATAGAATATTAATGTTTATCCCGTAGTGCGATAGTTCATTATTTTTTATGGCCAGTATTATGCACTCGTAGAAATAAAGAATAGGACACATAGGATGATTTTGCACCATAAAACCCATTTCCAAATGTCCTTTTCCTACAGGTGTTGCTGTGGTTATACGGGGGAGGTTTTGCCATGGGTTCTGCTCTTGGCTACAACGGGCAGACCATATGTAGCATGCACGATGTTGTAGTTGTCATCCCGAATTATAGGGTCAATGTGTTTGGATTCTTTAACATGGGAAAGGACACCAAATGGAAGGGCAACATGGGGTTGTTCGACCAACTTAAAGCAATGGAGTAAGAAATGTATTACTACTATTAAAATAGGATAGGATATTTATGTTGTATGGGAAAACCTAGGTGGTTATCACATTAGCAATCGTCAGATCACCCCGCGCCCACCGTCAGGTTATCAGAGATATTGCAGTGTGTTGTGTATGATTAACATGTTCCTTCAATTTGGTTGAACCCATTAATCCGCTGGGTTCAGGCGTTAAGTGCCTTGCCCAAGGACACAACCGATAGCCAGTGACAAGTTTTGAACCTTTAACCTTTCGGTTGAAAGGCGTCGCACTAAACCGCTAGACTAACCAGTCAGACATTGATCAAACGGGCCACATACTCTATCAGTTTGAGCATTAGTCGAAAGGTTGCTGGATTGTGACCAATTTTTTTGCACAAGTTATCCCATGATATCCATAGATAAATTCTTTAATACAGATTCTTCTCACTAAATAACTAACAATATCCGTAAATACGTTCTTTAAATTTGATTACCCCACCCGCATAAATAGAAATGTCGGATGACACATCCACCTTACAGGTGGACCAAGGAAAATATTAAGTCGTTTGGGGGAAACCCCAACAACGTTACTATATTCGGGCAAAGTGCCGGTGCTGTGTCGGTCGGTTATCACATGTTGTCTCCACTGTCCCGTGGATATTTCCATCGAGCTATTTCGAACAGCGGCACAGCTACCATACCAGGTAAAGTCGGGTTGTTTGACCGATTATTTTGGTGGGTTAGTGCGTTTTTCTTGTTTACACCAGTAAATAGGAAAACGCATTAGTCGTTAATACACAGGCAATGGTCTCCCGCGCCCACCGCTTGGTTACTACAGATTTTGTGTTGTGTCTGATTCAAACGTTCCTTTAATTCAGTGAAACCTGACCAGTTACGAACTTCAACCCCTTTCAGCTAGGGGTTGAAGGTTTGAAACTGGTCGCTAACTTGTCGGTTGTGTCCTTGGGCAATGCACTTAGCGGACATTGCCTGAACCCAGCGGATTGTTGGGTTTTACTAAACTAAAGGAACGTCTGAATCAGACACAACGCAAAATCTCTTTTTATCCGACGGTGGGCGCGACGTAATCTTTACCTGTGTGTTAACCCCCTTGGTTTTTCCATTCGCGGGGATAAACATGAATATCCTTTCCTATTTAACCAAGCATATTCTTACAAATAATATTGGTCCCAAATTATTTATATTTTAATAGCCAAAGCAGAAAGCACAAAATATGCATCTATTTTATTATCACAACAGCAATGTGCAAATCGGATCACACTGAAGTTAGGAATCTGTTTCTGGAGAACTTACACATCACTGCAACCGAGCCAGATATAATAGTTGCAGAGCTAAAGCAGAAAACAACACAAGAAATAATGGACGCCCAACTTGAAACCTCTAAGAAGGTGTGTGTTCAGGGCAGCATAGATTGTTATTTTGTAGGATTGGGTGTGATTACGTGGGCATGAATAGGCGGAATACGAACGAAGAAAACAAACGAAGGTAGTAATTGCAAAAAAAGAAAGTGGAAATCTGGCGGGGTTGGGATTCAAAGCCAGACCTTTGGATGTCCGACGGGTTAGTCTGGTGGTTTAGTGCGGCACCTTTCTACCGAAAGATTTAAAGTTCGTAACTGGTCGCTAGCTAGTCGGTTGTGTCCGTGGGCAAGGTATTTAACGGACATTGCCAGAACCCAATGGATTAATGGGTTCTACTAAATTAAAGGAACATGTAATTGATGTGAATCATACCCACAACAAACTCTGGTAACCCAACAGTGGGCGCAAGGTGATCTGACGATTGCCTGTGTGTTAACCCTCTTTGTTTTTCTATTCAAGAGGACAAACATAAATATCGTATGCTATCCTCGTGGTTGGGAAAACGCAAAGAATGTATTAAAAGGATAATCTTTTACCTCGCGTATCGCTATTGTAGTGTTTTGTATATGGTTAAGATTTTATTTTAATAAAAATATTTTAATAAAACATAACCCACAGCTACCAATGTCACCATTTGGCATTCACATCGACGGCGAATTCATTCCGGAGCACCCGTTGCAACTGATCAAGAAACCGAACCTCTCAGCACCAGTTCCGTACATGCTTGGTTGCAATAACACGGAGGGTAGCGGCATCGCATCCCCTATGATGCCTGAGTTTGACACCGGGACTTCTGAAGAAAGCGTTCTTGGTTTGGTCAAGATGATGCTTATGGAGAAATCGTACACAGTAAGCATGGGATGATTATGTTTTATTGCTGTTGATGGAAATATGCAAGGGGGGTTATCACATGGGTAATTGTAAGGTTAAAACGTAAGGGAGTGTTATCACAAGGGGAATAGTCAGGTAAGTAGGGTTTACGATAGAATATTCATATTTTCCCCTTGGAGAGGAATTACACTAGATAGTTATCACATAGGCAATAGTCAGATCACCTCGCGGGTTACCGGAGCTATTGCAGTGTGTTGTATATGATTCACACTTTCCTTCAATTTATAAGAACTTATTAATCCACTGGGTTAACAATGTCTGTTATGTGCCTTGTCCAAGGACACAACCCTCTGGCTAGCAAGATTTGAATCTGCAACCTTTCGGCTCAAGGCGCCGCACTAAACCACTAAGCTATTCCGTCGGACAACTTTTACCACGCTTTTCTGACTTAGCTCTATAAGTCTATACTGTCACTTGCCATATAAAATAAGCATCCATTTTAAGCTAATAGTCTTGTCATATTTAGGAAGAGAAAACTGCCGAAGTAGCCAAGTTAATCATGGAGACGTACGCAAAGAACCACTCCATGGATGATAGAATGAAGTGGAGCAAAGTGGGAGGGGAGTTGTTGGGAGATGTTTGGTTCATCGTTCCTACTATTCTACAAGCCCAATACCATGCAGGTTAGTAATATCTTGTTAGTGGTCCAAAAAAACGCATTTTACCGTTCAACGCATTTTACCGTTAGCCACCAGTGCTACCATTCTGGCTCGTTACACTCTTTTTCCGGTTCCATGACAACTGAACCCCTTACAACCGAACCCCTTTACAACTGAACCCCCTTTTAACAGAACCCTTTTTACTGAAAAGGGGGTTCAGTTGTAAAGAGGTTCAATTGAACTGGGTTCAGTTGTAAAGGGGTTCAGTTTAAAGGGGTTCAGTTAAAAGGAGTTCAGTTGTAAGGGGCTTAATTGTAGGGGTTCAGTTGTAAAGGGTTAAGTTGTAGGGGTTCAGTTGTAAGGGGTTTAGTTGTAAGGGGTTCAGTTGACTGGTCACCCTTTTTCCGGCCGTGAGTGCTACAAGTCCTTAAAACAGTCATTAAAACGTATTTTACTTTTCAGATTCCAACCATCCGTGCTACGTGTACCACATGACCCAGACGCTCGCCTACTCCCACAGCAGAGCCCACAACCCGTGTGATAACATGATAATGAAGTCCGACATATGCGAGTGCGACCACGGCGATGACATCACATTCACTTGGGGATTCCCCTACTCGACCGCCAAAATGACGGCGGAGGTGAAATTCACCGACGACGAACGCGCCATGACCGAACAATGGATGACGTATATTGTGAACTTTGCTAAAAATGGGTAAGCGGCCGGCGATATCAATATTTTAAGTCGTAGATATATACTAGACTATATTTTGCAATAGGATAAGATATTCATGTTTTTTTCTTTATTTTTCCTGGGCTAAGTTTCGAATTTATAATTAGCTCGTGAAAAAGACCGTTTTTAATCAAATTACCATAAGCCATACCGTTTATTTATGTTTATCGCCGTGAATGGGAAAGGCAAGGGGCGTTATTTCACAGGCAATCGCCAGATCACCTCGTGTCCACCGTCGGGTTATCGGAGCTATTGCGGTTTGTGTATGTTTGAGACGTTCACCTAATTTAGTAGAATCTATCCACAAAAAAATATTTTACAAAATTTAAATGTTTTTTCACTCTTGTATGTTATCTGGCTGAGTTTTAAAAAAACATAATTAGGTGGTCAGTAATACCTTCTTCGGTAATCTTTAGTATAACCCTTACAAGTTATTTGACGATGGAACTCGTTTAATAACGTTTCTTACATTTTCTTATTCGAGGAGATTAAACTTGATTTCTTATCCACTGAGATAAAACAATCCAAAACACGTAAAATAATTTTATTAGAAATGGCCAAAAAAAGAAAAAAAAAATATTTTTTTAGAAATTCCCACAAAACGTAAAAATACAGTTTTAGATATTCAAACGACAAAAAATGCAAAAATACATTTTTTAGAAATCCAAACGACGGACAGAAAGTCCCAGTGGAATGGCCTCGTTACAAGTCATTAGACAAGCGTCATCTAACAGCCCAAGTTCCCTTTGGAAGCGACCGTAATTTGATCGATGATCATTTCAAATTTCTCGTCGACACGTTATACAAAACAGAAGAGAACTAAACGTTTTTATCGTATTTTTTTACCAGGGTTAGTTTCGAACCCGGGATAGCCTCGTGTCTAAGAACGCTTTTTGTATGTAAGTCTGTGTATGTATCGGTCGCGTTAACCATCCGTCACACGATCTTACTTATCGCTGTGGGTTATTGATTGTGTGATTGGGTTCTAACTTAAACGTTTTCGCGCTGCTAGACAAGTTTTTTTTTGTAGTAATATTAAGATCTCCATGTAATGACAGCTATATAAGCGCAAGGCACCTTTTTTGTCGGTCTCTTTTTTATTTTGACACACTTGTAATAAAGGGCGTATTAACTAACGTGTGTTGAACACTACATGGTGTCAGAAGTGGGATTCGAACCCCCGCCTCCATTCGGAGTCCAGAATACTCAACACCTCATGTCGGCGAAGAACCTCGGTTCTTAAGCGTTCAATGTTTCTTATATGTTGTCGCGCGAGCGTACGATTTCGATAATGAAACAATTTCTGCCTAAAAACGGTACGGTCGTGTGTCCTAATGGTTATCGCTACCGATACATATACAGACTACCATACAAAAACGGTCTTAGTGACGAGCGCATCATGGGTTCTAAACTGAGCTCGGTAAAATAAGAAAAAAAATACTTGTGAGCTACGGTCGTGTGGCCGAATGGTTAACGCTACCAATACACATACCGACAATGCAAAGATTCTTAGGGGACAAGGTTATTATGGTTTCGAATTCGAACCTTGGTCCCGACAAAAAACACCTGTCTGCCAGCACCCAATTCTGTGAGTGAACCACGCCTATAGTAATTATGCACTATAGGAATATTAAGCTATAAATAAACTAGCATTAGATTGTAGGTTTTTAATTTTACCGCGTCCAGTATATTTTATTGAATTGTTTTAATTTTATTTCTCTATGGCGTGCGGTAACGACTGTCGTTTGGTCGTATTTACCACTTCTTTGTTGCAATATTATAAATTTGTGTTCTTAATTATTGTTTTTAAAGAAGCAAAAACAAATAAACTAAATCTATATTAGATAAATTTGTCTATTCTATTACGGGAAATATATATTGCGCTGAAAGGACATTCATGTTTTATCCCCATAAAGGAAAAATGCCAGAGTTGTCATATGAGAAATCGCTAGTTACCTCGCGCCGACCGTCGAATGAGCCAACCTATTGCAGTGTGTTGTATATGATTAAGACGTTCCGAGTTTTTAAAATCCACTAATCCAGTGGTTTAAGCCGACATCCGGTAAGTTACCTGCGGTAGGTTTCTTTCAGTTAGTTACCTGCAGAACGTCAATAATCTCGCCGATTGAGCTACCGGACCAGATTTTAAATACCCCTGCAGAGATTATCTTAGTACCGTATATATATGTGTTTAATTCGTGTGTGATCGATCACAAGAAATTCAATTTGACGTATCCTTATTTAATTATAGCTTAACAAATTTGAAATATAAAGGCTCGACTAATTAAGACCAAAACAATTTTAAGCCCCGAAGAAGAGTGTGCGGTTGAGCAAGTCACTTTACGGACATTGCCTGAACCCAGGAATTATTGGGTTGTACCAAATTGAAGAAACGTGTCTATCATACACAACATACTGCAATAGCTATCGTAACCCGACGATGGGCGCTAGGTGATCTGACGATTGCCCGTGTGTTAACCCCATTGGTTTTCCGGGGATAAGCATAAATATCCTATCCTATCCTCTTATCGATACATAGAACGTTAGAATATTCGTTGGGTGCATATTTGACTATTGGAACATGATTTTTCCCGTTTTTACCCAAATGTTAAACCAAAGTTTTTGACCGTAAACGCTGATGTCATGTAACTTTAAACTCTCCGACTGCACTAATTTGTATTGAAAGTTGTTTAATGAAACTGTTATTTTAAGATGAACGAAAGCTTTAGTGGAAATACACTACGGTTGGCCAATTTTTGACTTAAATGTTTCATCCTTTTTTTATTGATTCAAGTTTCGAACCCAAGATGGGCTCGTCACTAGGACCGTTTTTGTTTGATAAGCGTCGGTATATGTATCGGTCGCGTTAACCATTCGGCCACCCGACCGTACATCTGTTTCATACTTTTTGCGAGTTTTTGCGCAAAATTTAGAAAATAATGTACGAAAAGACCTATACAATTTGATGACCGAATTAACTTTTAGCCAAGGAGGTAAAGCGGGAAACTTAAAATGGATGTTTTGTTATTAAAAAATGTTAAAACGCATTTATACTGTTTTATACAAAAAATTATTATTTTTATTTATAAAAGTGATATTTAAATTGTAAATTTATAAGTGTACTTTCTCTAAAGTTAATATTTTGTCTGTTTAACTGAAAATCCAACAATGAAACAAAAAAAACTGTGGCAAGATACTGCAGCAAAACAGTAAGGCACCAAAAAAATAAAAGTTATCTAGTTTGGTGCCTCCCTGTAAAAAAAATATGAATTAAAAAGAGTTAACTTGTAACATAACTGCAACAGTAGTGTGTTTCCTTTCAGCCAAAGGGCTGCAGTTTCGAAATTATTAAATCTAGAATATAATCCAAAATGTTTGGGATTAGTACATCTGTTTTTGGGGTGCCTCTAAATACTACAGGACCGCTTGGAGCGCTTGGATCGCTTGGATCACTTAGATTGCTATGGAAAGTAATTCTAACCCTGTCCCAAACACTAATCTCAACCCCAGAACTAACTTTAACCCCAACCCTAACATTAATATCATGGCTTTTGTAATTACTAAGTATAGTAAGCGATCCAAGCGCTCCAAGCGATTTAAGCGCTCCATGCGCTCCAAGCGCTCCTGTAGTATTTAGAGGTACCGCTGTTTTTGTGTTGTCTTTGTTTTAATTGTTTAGAATAAAAAAATGGGTGCATCTTATTACTACAGGATCGCTTGAAATGCCTTTGGAGTACATAAAACCATAATTTTAACCACCCAAGCCATCCTGTAGTAATTAGAGGTACCGATAAAGAATATGGTTTTTATTTCTATCATAGGAATGGGATATAAACAGTTTAGTTAGGTTGGTCTATCCAAAAACATATAGTAACTGTACAAAAGGACTAAACCAATGGAACTACCATTGACCACTGAAGAAAATCTCAAGTTAATTGCCTCAAGACTTGTTTGTGAATATATTCAACTTCTGCTATTTCAAAGATGTCAGATACCAGAGCCGGTTCAATTGATTAAACGGAAGTTGCAAAAAAGTAGGTGCTCTTGTTAACTGTCAAGATTTTCATGTTATTTTTGTAAATTGAAAAATGAAAGGAGGGTTGACACACATACACAAGTCAGATAACCTCGTAATAAGCACGAAAGCATTATCATGTTCTTCATCACCTTACGCCCACTGTCGGGTTACCTAAGCTATTGCAGTGTCAACTACATACAGAATATTTTAATAATGCACAACATCAATCTAGTATTAAAGTGCCATTTAAGAATGAAGGAAGATAAGATTCATTTTTGGGCTTATAAAATACTGGCAACATTATAACATTTAAGGTGTACCCATAGTTAAATTAGCAGGGTATTAAATGTATTAAAGGCACTAGGTAAACCATGGAGTTTTATTCTCGCACAAATGGATACAGCAGAATTTTTAATGCCCGCAGGCGAAATATTCTAAAGACTAAGAGTAAAATGCAAATTTCCCTACACGCACCAGCTTAAAGGATGACTCTAAATACCCAGTTTGGGCAGTGTGGACAAACTTAAAACCCTTACCCTAACTCTAGCAGACTGCACACACTTCCCAAAATAGGTATTTAGAGGAACTGGGCTTAAATATTGATTTAACTAGTTTGTTTTAAACTGAACATCGTTAGGGTAGGGATTAGCCGTTCGCCAACACAAATCCTCGTTTTATTCAGTCACTCAGTTTTGTTAACACTGTCTAAACCACTTTTACATTTATTCTAACATATACCAAATAAACAGTAAATGCTAATAATCAGTCACCCACTTCCAAATAGTTGACCTAAAATTTTGTACAATCCAGCATAATTTTGATAGAGCAGTTATATACAGTCTGATCTGAAGTCCTTGTAGCTGTGTTTATTGTTAGATTAGAAAATAATGAAAGATTATGTTTATTTTCAGAACCAAGTAAAGATGATTCACAAGTTGACAAGAAGATGCACATTAAGTTAGTACTAAATGTAATTTGTCCATATGTTTAGGGTTAAGGATGCAGTTCACAACCAGACAGATGCTGGGTTCAATCCTCACTTTGACCACTTCCTGTGTTGTTGACATGGCATTTAAACATATTTTAATAATATTAAGCTCTACAAAAAAAAACATTATAGAAAGTTATCTGTGCAAAAAATCTAGGAAAAGCGCCTTTATATTTTTAGTGTAACTTATGTGTAAGTCAACTCTAAATTAAACATTTTATTACAAAACTAATAGTACTCATCGGCGAATATATACAATAGCAATTTTCCTTCTGTCTCTCTACTCTCCCTTTAGTGTTTCGCCCTTTATTGGATAAGTCCACTAATCCCCTGTTTTTTTTAACAGAAGGAAAAAAGAGGCTTCTGAGACTAAGAAATGTGAAGAGTTCATACAAAATCTCGATAAAATCAACGAACACGTGAAAAAAGCTGTTGATTTCGGCTTGGAAGAAGCCGTCATTCTCTTTGGCTCTACTCCAATCTCAACTAAGGAGATGTTTTCAATACAAATCGTGAAATCTGGAGGTAGGTTCAAATTAAGTCGGCAGAATTCGAGACTTTACCTTTAAATAGCCAGCCCGGTCCACAAAAAACTATCGTATTTTTACAGATCATAAGAACCACTTTAAATTATTTTTTCTCAAAAATTGATCTTGTGCCCTTTATAATCTGCTGCGCATAAAGCATGGATCAGTGCTTTTTGCTTTATTGCCTACATCCTAAACCAGTACCGGTACTGTTGTTTTTTTAACACCTTCTTATGATATAAACTACATTTAAGTCTAACAGTCTGGTGCACCTATGTATGGAAAAACTATCAAGGAAATTTAAGTGCGTCTTTGGTCAAATTTCGTTATAAAAGGAATTTATTGATAGTGCGCCTTATGGTACATAGAATGCTGATAAACTAGCTTCAGCAAAGTAGATGTCATGTAAAATACTGATAAACTAGCTTTAGCACAGTAGATGTCATGTAAAATACTGATAAACTAGCTTTAGCACAGTAGATGTCACGTAAAATACTAATAAACTAGCTTTAGCACAGTAGATGTCATGTAAAATACTAATAAACTAGCTTTAGCACAGTAGATGTCACGTAAAATACTGATAAACTAGCTTTAGCAAAGTAGATGTCATGTAAAATACTAATAAACTAGCTTTAGCACTGTAGATGTCACGTAAAATACTGATAAACTAGCTTAAGTACAGTAGAATGTGTGTATTGACTTCCTATAACACAGTACTAAAACCAGCTTTATTTGCAGATTACTTTGCTTTCCCATGCGACACTATTAAGAGCCAGACCTTGAACACAATATGTCGGAAGTTCTGCTTAAACCTGTTCCAATCGGGATTTGATCTCGGAAGTAAATCAGAGCTCATGAAAACTCATGTGTTCGTAAAATGTAAAAAATCAGCCGCTGGGCTTGGATTACGACCATGGCCAGATTTTGAGTAAGTTTTAGTTTAGTTTATTTGAATTATTTTTTGGCATTTTATTAAAACAGCAAATGAAACAAATTACGGCACAAAAATGGGAAAAGACGGCATAACAAACAGTTGTTAAAACACGTCATTAAAAAAGCCACTACCTGGTCGGTTTTATCATAAATCCCTTGAACCCAGCGGTTTAATGTATTAGTTGCCTGCCTATATTTAAAACATTGTTTAACCAATTTGCTTTATTTGTAATTGTAAGTAAACATTACAAAGTCCAATAAACTGATCAAATACATTGTTTAAATATAATTTCCAAGTCTGAACGACATGTCTTGCCATGTTAAAGACTTAGGTTTAATTGTACCTATTTTAAAAATGACTTGGACTAAATTGCAAATGACTTTACTTGGACTTGTGTATGCGGTGATGTGACTTAGTGAATGACTTGTAACTGACTTGAGTACAATATTGTCTACCAGCAATACTACTACCAAAACCCTAGGTATTTGACTTAGCAGAAGGATTGTTAGAAAACGTCCAACAGATAAGTTTGATGGGTTAGTGGCTAGTGCATTGCCTTTTGTCTAAAAGGCTGCAGGTCCAAAACTGTTCACTAGTTGGCTGTGTCCTGAACCTAATTGATTGATAAAAACTAAATGAGCGTCTAAATCATACACAACACACTGCAATAGCTCCGGTAACCACACGGTGGGCGCGAGGTGATCTAACAATTACCCGCGTGTGATAACAACCTTGGATTTTCCCCTTAACAAGGATAAACATAAATATCCTATCCTAAAATCTAACAATATTCAAATCTCGCAGTTACCCTGAGAAGAAATTGGTTAAGCAAATTGACCTTGTGTTTCGAAACCCTGTACCACGACCTAGTGGTTTGGACGATTCTATCGTAACGTTCACGGAAAATCTCAATCTCGACTGCGACAAAGAGAACAGCGTGCTTTATTACAAGCGCGGAAAAGAGGTAATAGAATTGAAAAACTTTTTTTAGAGGAATATTTAAGTTAAAGTTTTACAGGATAGGTTATTTATTTTTATCCCCGTGAATGGAAAACGCGGTAAAAACGATTGAGACGGTTATAACCATTGTAAGAATGGCCAATTGCGTAATTTCGAGGTAATTTGACGATTGCCCGTGCAATAACTGTACCGCGTTTCCCAATTTCTGGTGAATTAAACTTAATATAACACCCTACGTTTTAAGCTTTTTCAATGGGCTATTCAGGTTTATCCCCGTAAATGGGAAAACGCAATGGGTGTTAACACACCGGCAATCGTCAGATCACCTCGCGCCCACCGTCGAGTTACCGGAGCTATTGCAGTGTGTTATGTATGATTCACAAGTTTCCTCAAATCGCTAGAACCCATAAATCCATTGGGATCAGGCAATGTCCGTTAAGTGCCTTGCCCAAGGACACAACCGACTAGCTAGCGACCAGTTTCGAATCTGCAAACATTCGGTTAAAATGCGCACTAACTAACCCACCAGTCTAATCTGCCGGAATTCAAATTAAACACATACTATCCAAATCAGGCTATCAACGAATTCACGGTTTCAACCCCGGAAAAACACCCACCGTCCAGCTATCATGACGATTATGAAAAATCCCCCCAAAAACTCAACCCTTCACGCCAACCACTTAACCTGTCAGCGGAAGAAATCCTAGACGCTGTGTTATCCGCCAACGATTGTGACAGCGACAATAGCAATTATGACGACATAGAAAGTACAACTCCAGACGATAAAATATGGTTCCAGTTACCAATATCAATTAAAGGCTTCAGATACGCATAATTTATTCGTTTCCGTTTTTAGAGCTTTTAGATTCTTTTTGTGGCCCATTGTTATTGCGTTTGTTATGACGTTTTTTATTCGGAATTGCACAAAAATCATTGAAACATTATATAACATGTTGAATAAATTAATTAAGTTTTTTGCCGTTTGTTTTTATAATTTGTAAGTCTTAAAGCACTGCCTGTCCATCTGAGCCACATTTCCAAAGTCCGGATTATATTTAGTTGACGCAAGTCACCCTTGATAAGCACACCACATGTCCATCTGTGCCACATTTCCAAAGTCCTTACCATACACATTTCCACACAAATCAACCTTGATAAGCACACCACCTGTCCATCTGCGCCACATTTCAAAAGTCCCTACCATACACATTTCCACACAAATCGACCTTGATAAGCACACCACCTGTCCATCTGCGCCACATTCCCAAAGTCCCGATCATAAATATTTGTACCCAAAACAACCTTGTACCTTTAAAACCTAAAATGCGAAATAACTATCCACCAGTTCCATTTTATCTGGCGCGCACTAACAGGTAAGTAATACCGGGAATCGAAATGTTTCGATTACTATACTATTCCACAAACCAGTCATGCTTGAAATTGATTGTTTAGTAACAATAGCCGACCATGAACTCACAATTACGTATTGTTACGTAGCAAAGTGAAAGGAGGTATGCTGCACACTAAATGGAGATAGGATAGGATATTCATATTTATTCTCGTGAATGGGAAAACCAAGGGGGTTATCACACGGGCAATCGTCAGATCACCTCGCGCCCATCGTCGGGTTACCGGAGCTATTGCAGTGTGTTGTATATAATAGACACGTTTCTTTAATTTGGTAGATAATAACATTAAGGTTAGTGTAAGGGATGGGGTTAAAATTAGCGTCAGTTCTGTGGTTGAGATTCGTGTTTAGATCAAAATTAATTCGGAAAACTAAAAGAAGAAAACTGCACACTAAAATTAAGAATAAAGCGTGGGTTAGCAGGGTTATTTCTGGGGTTAAGATTATTTTTTGGTTTAAGGTTAGAATTAGTTTTTCATAGTGCAAAATTGAAAAGGGGCAAAAAGGGAAACTGCACATTGAAATAAAATATAAGGCTGGGGCTAGATTTAGGGTTAGTTCTGGGGTTAACTTTTGTGTTTGGGGCACGGTAAGAACTAGTTTTCATAGTTTTAGTTTCCCTCCTTTAAGTGTTTTTCCATTGTGGGATCAATATCCGTAAACAAAATTGTCGATCGGGTATTAAAACTACAGGTTAGCAAACTCAAGTTAAAAACAATTGTTGCAAAATTTCGTAACAAAAGAGAAGTATCGCATGCCCGCAGTCGCCGTTAAGTACGTTCTATGTTAGGATCTGTCGTAGCTACGCTCGTTAATATTTGACTACGGAAATGAGTTTTGTGTGTTTTGGGACAGGACAATGGCACACTGAATGTAATTAATGCTGTTTAAAGTTTGCTTAACAGTAAGACTGTTGCTGTACAGGCATAAGCTTTAAAGACTGTGTTGAGCTAAGAACCAGGTTAGCACATAGTAAATTTGTGTCATTGTTATATATTTTGTGTACAAATGTATGATATAAAATCTGGAAAGGTGAAACAGGCGGTGTGGTTATATATGTAGAGTTTTATAAAAATAAAGCCTGTGAAATACGGCACAAACGGACATATGTGCTTATTATGTAATAATATTTTCAAAGGCACATATGTTTCATCGAAATTTTAGAAATGTGGCACTGAAAGCAAGGCGGTCATCAAGGTTAATTAGGTAGTGCGCTATAAACAGGCATTGCGTTTATCAAGGTTATTTTATCTGCCAATACATATGATCGGAAATTAAGAAATACGGCATATGTAGACAAGTCGTGTGTACATCAAAATTATGTACTGATATATACCAATTAGTCGGTGTAAATATAGCAATATGGACAGGTGGTGCGCTTATAAAGGTTGATTTGTGGACAAATATATATAAACTAGGCGTTCTAGACTTATAACTGTGGCACAATGCACAGGCGGTGGGCTTATCAATGTGGATTTGTTAGCGAACAAATGAGTTACAACGCAGACGGCCAAACGACACATTTTTCAGCGTCACCTATTGTTTTGACCTGTCTGTGTACACAAACCAATCCTACTGCATGTCAGCGACCAGAACCGGTAGTTACGGCCAAATTATAGCATGTAAACAACTGCCCGTGCGCCGTACGAGGGTAATTTACGCGCGTCAGACTGCGTTTGCAGATGGCTCGTGGCAAAATTGTATTACGGACTCGCCGAACCGTGTACAGTATAGTAGGTGAACTGTTTTGATGTTTTTTTTGCCGTTTGCACTCGTCTGCGACCAGTTGATGTGTAAAAATCTTGCTTACTGGCTAGACATTTAATAGCTAGGTACTGTATTGCGTTTGTATATATAAAACGGTTAGGTTATGATTAGTCTAACTGAAGAGTTTTGTACTTGAAGTAGATTGTAACTTGAGCGCAGTAAAATACAACTTCATAAAGTAACGTTAAAAGTGAAGTGTCAATAAGACCGGTTTATTTAGCTGTATATAATAGGCACAGTATAACCGTTATAATTTATTACTTATTGTTATGATTTGTATATACTTTAAATGAGATATTAGACACTAGTTAAGTTTAGCACAGAAATTAAAAAGCATCAAAACGAAAGTGTTTAGTTAGCTTCTGTTAAAAGTTAAACAAAAAGTTTATTCAGTGTAACGCAAGACTTGTTTATCAGTTCACAGTTTAAAATGAGCTCGCATAAACTGGATAAGCGCGTTGCAAGTTTTCTTAACCCTTCCATTGCATTATAGCAGGCTAAATTGTGTTGTGTGCAAACAGACTAGTGCAGTGGTTCTCAAACTTTTTAGAGTTGGGACCCACTATTAATTACCACAATTTATGGCGACCCACTTAACTTTACATATAGTTGTTGTTGGTTTCTAGGTTACGCTATCGTTGCAAAGGAACATACCTCTGGGATCACGCCACGATTCAAGATTGTGTGATGTCACAATTTTAATAATTTCCACTTGATTTTTGTATAGGAAATAGCCAGTATAGTTAATCAGAGCTTTCTATAATTTTTCACGACCCACCAAGATTCCTTTCGCGACCCACCGGTGGGTCGCGACCCACAGTTTGAGAAACGCTGGACTAGTGACTGTTGAAGTATTTTTAACTATGCTTGTATGACGGCATAAGTGCTTTTTTCGCGTATAATATTTATTCAAAGGTGCTAAGGGCCCGCTAACATATTTCCCTTTTGTAAGCAAAGACTCTATGTTTAATATCAAAACTTGCTTTGTCCTTAGCGGCGCTACACAGTAGTATTGCTTGAAGTGTAATTTTGTACACTTTAAATGAATAGTCACGTTTGTTAAAGTCGGTCCTTTTATTTAAGTATAAACTATTACTTTTCGTTTTTGAAATGTAAGGAATGTAATATATTTCGTTATGAATCAGCTAATTTAGTGTTGTAGGTTTGTGCTATTTAATATTGAGTAAGTTTGCTTTGTAATGCGTCACTATCTGACGTACAATTTTAAAGATGTGGTTTTAATAAGAGTTAATCATTACTATACATGTCTGCCAAACGAATTTATGGAATTGTAACCAAAGCATAAAGTCGAATTTGTGCTTTTTATAATAAGACGTTTCGGAATGTAACTCAATTCTATGATCAATACAGCATAAGGTATAAAATTTTAGGATAATCTAAGCAAAAAGCATTAAGTCAAGATTGTGCTTTTCGTATTGAAACGTTTCAGAATGTAACTAAATTATAATGTCAATTAAAAATTCTATCTCATTATTGGTAGAATATATCAAAATTCTAGCTTAAGTACTTGGAATATCCTGCAACTTTTTTATGTAATTAATAATGCAATTGAGTTACATTCCGATACCTCTCAATATAAAAAAATTGTAAAATACGACACCTTATTTTGTTGGATAACAAAAGGGCGTTTTGTTGTGTAAATTCCCCCGGAGCTGTTGCAGTGTGTTGTAAACGGTGGAGAAGTACTATAGTTTTTTTATCGGGTTAAGTTTCGAACCCATGATGGGTTTGTCATTAGGATCGTTTTTATTTATTTATGAAGACATTTATGAATCGGTAGCGTTAACCATTCCGCTACACGTCTGTTCAGAAATATTATAGTTTGTATTTAACCTACTTATTTGTTACTTGGTCCATGCGACTTCCTCGAAATGCCTTGCCAAAGAACACTGCTGATTAGCCACAGACTGGTTTCAATTCCAAAACCTTATGGATGACAATCCGACGTTGTACCAAATGACCCTAAAAAATATGCAGTTTTGACCTCATGATAAGCAACTAAATACTTTTTTTTGACCGAGCCAAGTTTTGAACCCATGATGGGCTCGTCACTAGACCGTTTTTGTATGTAAGAGTATGTATATGTATCGGTCGCCTTAACCACACGACCGTACAACTGAATACTTTATCACAGCAGGAAAACGAATTACTATTAGAGATAAGAATAGGATAACGCATGGATGTAATAACGAAACCATGAAAGACCTTTCCCCGACCAATGTTGAAGTACTAGATCTAAACAGAAACAAACGTAAGTATATTTAAATGTTGTCATTTACAGAAAAGCGGGCGTAAAGAGTGGCCTAACGGTTCGGAACTAGGGCCTGGAAATAACCGGGATGATTAAAAGATAAAAAAAACACAAACTATGCGCGAGAAAAACGCATTGGATTCGATGTTTCTGGATTGGAAACTACTCCAGTAAAAACCTTTATATACAGTGGTTCCAGATACAAAATTAAGTCCGTTAAAAACTGTTTTACCCAGTAATCCCAGATTCAAAACTAAATTCGGTAAAAACTGTTTTATTCACTGATTCCAGATTCAAAACTAAGACCGTTAAAAATTGTTTTATCCAGAGATACCAGATTTAAAACTAAGACCGGTAAAATTTTTGGTATTCAGTTTTTCCAGATTCGAAACTAAGTCAGGTAAAAACTGTTTTATCGAGTGATACCAGATCCAAAACTAAAAATTGCAGTATATGCCTATTATAGTACATATACCACGTCTATGGAGATGGTATATTCTTAAGTTAAGTTGCTATGACGAGAACTGGTCGAACAGTTCCTACCCACGAATATAAAACTGACCATCTATCATTGTAATGGCCCGGATGCCGGACTATGAGCATGCGGTGTTATTATGATTGACCGGTCACCGAAGACACCCGTGTATTATACTTTCGTTTTTAGCCCCTGGCGTTGTCTGACACTATATTACGACACCTCGTGGCTAAAGTTTAGTTTAGTATTCCATTTTTTGCCTCGGTATTAAAAAGTGGCAAACGAATCAAATAACGACACAGGAAACAAGGAAAAACGGCAAAATGAACAGTCGTTAAAACACGTCATTAAAAAAGGATATGATTTAATAAATATAGCGAACGCGGCCGCCAAATCTAAGCGAAATAACACTAATAGCAAACAAAATTTAATTAGGACCACAACAATATAAAGTCAAGTTAAATTAAAGCTACATTTTAACCATTTTTATTTAATTTTTACTAAATATTTATCTTTTTAATGTCATTTCAAATATTTTTAAGAAACCGAGACTCAATTCGACCAATCAGATGCTTCTGTGTTGTCTTCTGTATCGATGACGTCAGTCCACTCCGAGCCATCTGATTACGTAAGTGACGTAATAACTATGACGTAATCGATTAGTGATATTAAGTAATTTTGATTTTTCAGGACCCAAAAATTACGACAGAAGTAAATCTATTGTGTGCATAGTCCACTGTTTAAATATGGATTGATCTGTCGTTTTTATTCCGACTGTTTTTTGGGAAATCCACTTTAACAGCACTTATAGACGATTATCGTTGGATAATTCGTGAGGGAATTTTACACCGACGTATTTTTTACAAGGTTATCGTTAAATAAACCGTAACGAAAATCTTCATTAAAGTATTTTTTATGTCGGTTTCATAAAGGTAATCTTTGAAAAAGTACATAGGGGACTTTCGAATCAAGCAAAATCGGTAGACGGGTTGCGGGTAACGCTAAAGAGGGGCGGGCTAGTTGCATTTATTCCCCCAATTGTAACGGAACCTTACATCTTTGTCCGACCGGTTAGTCTAGTGGTTTAATTCGACGCCTTTCAATCGAAAGGTAGGTTCAAAACTGGTCGCTAGCGAGTCGGTTGTGTCCTTGGGCAAAGCACTTTACGGACATTGCCTGAACCCTGCGGATTAATGGTTCTACCAAATTAAGGGAACGTATCTATATACAACACACTGTAATAGCTCCGGTAACCCGACAGTGGGCGCGAGGTGATCTGACGATTGCCCGTGTTTTAACCCCCTTGGTTTTCCCATTCACGGGGATAAACATAAATATTTTATCCTATCCTTTGCACACATTCAGTTATACCCAAAACAATGAAGTATTTTCTCGTCAAGAGTTCGAATGTTTAAGAAAGCATCAATTTATCACACGATTTAGCTTTGATAGATTAATTTATTCCCAGACACAGAAACTCAAGCCTTATATACGAAACGACCCACAAAGACGCTCGCTAAAAGAAACCATTTTGCTCCGTAAATTTGAGAACAAGTCTGACTGTGAAAATCGATGGAAGAACCGAAATTCGTCGCCGGCAGATGTCACTAAAGGTACCAAACTATGTTAGATTTTAACCTTTTCGTTAAGTTGCGACCATCGGTAAAAAACGAACAAAATTTAGGGTGTACGGTCGTGTTGCCAAAAGGTTAACGCGACCGATACGTATACCGACTACTATACAAAAACGGTCCAAGTGGCGAGCCCATCATGGGTTCGATACTTAGCCCGGTAAAAAAATATGGTAAAGCCGTCTTGGGTTTTGTGTCGCCGAAGAGTTAGCTCGATCATCTTATTATTAGACTTAATTAAAATAACGGAATCATTTAAAAGCCCACCGTCTAGCTTGCTTGAAATTTGGCCCTTAAAATGTGGGGCATTTTCTAAATAATTATAGTGGAAGATAATAAAAACTGGGCATATTCCACATTTTGTGATCCATTTACTTAAATCAACCTAAACAAGCACTTGTCCATCCCATTTTTGCTAAACTTAAAAACCATACAGAATGGAACTGCTCGCTAAAATAAACATCAGGGCTCAGTTCGTTCCTAAAACCGTTGTTTTATATATAATTCGGCAAGTGTATCGGTCGCATTAACCATTCGGCCACACGACCGTTTTCTAGTAATCATCTTTTTGTCAGGAAGATTTCCTTTAATATTGTCACTGGTTTTCGTCAGACAGATAACAAAGGATACTTCATTGCGTCGAATTTGTTGTGGGCGTTTTATTTGTTATTTAACCCATTAACCCACTGGAAATACATCTTTGTTGTAGCGACAACTTCACAAACAATAAACAGCATGGAATGCTATACAGTATCTATTCCTGTCCAAACCAAACATGTATAGTCACATGCATTTAATCGACGCTGGTGTCTCTTTTTACCGCAAATTTTTATAATGTTTGCTAATGACGTTTTTGTATTTGATATTAGACAATTTATGGCAGTTTAACGACTTGGTAATTACGCTGCATGGCGAATTTCTAGGCATTCCTGTTCGCAGAAGTGTTTTTGAAGCGATTGTTTACGACTTATTTGCTATTTCTATTTGAAAAAGAAACCAACGGAGCGTGAAGTATTAAATGATGTTGGGAATGGTGGTTTCCGCACAATAGCCGTTTAAAAATAAAATAAGTTACTTATTTTTACCTTCGTGGACAAAGAATGCATTTCCATTACTCCAAATATTTATTACTGTCTGACTGATTAGCTTGGTGGGTTAGTGCGTCGCCGTTCAGGCAAAAGGTTGCATGTTCGAAACTGGGTGCTAGTTATAACCGGTTGTGTCCTTGGGCGAGGCACTTAACAGATATTGGCTATAGGCAATTTATAAGTTTATAGACTTAGCAGATTAATGTGTTCTGCCAAATTAAAGGTTCTTCGGAATAATACAAACAACACACTGAAATAGCTTAAGTAACCCGACGGGTTAAACAATAGTACCATATCCTATATGCACTTGACTGTTATTACGTGAAAACACGCTGTACTTAACTGGTATTACTTTCTGTTATAATACGGGCAATCGTCAGATCACCTCGCGCCTACCGTCGGGTTACCGGAGCTATTAATTAGTAGAACCGATTAATCTGCTGGGTTCAGGCAATGTTTTTTAGTGCCTTAAGGACACACCGACTAGTAGCGACCAGTTTCGATCCTGCAACCCTTCGCACTAAACCACCAGAATAATCTGTCGTACGTTAAATGCCTTGCCCAAAAACAAAACCCGAATTACATATTTTAAATTGAGTAAAACCGAATCGAAACTGAATTCATATATTACCTGGTTCAACTCCCTGCTGTATTAATACGCCATATTGTAGTGAGTTATATTAAATTAACATGTAGAATTGTATCTTTAAAAGAAATCCTTAACCGTAAACTTTTTAACCGTTTACCGGTTTTAATTTCATGAATTATTCAATATCATGCGGCTAAGACGGCAATCTAGTTAAACGAATGTCGAATTACGCTTAGCTAAGGCTTTTGTGCTATATGTCTGCCTTTGTAGGTAAAGTAGACACTTAAGCCGTTTACTTGCCTTTAAGACATAAACAGTTGCTTGCGTATGTATTGTGTACATTGTACCAACCATATTTGTGGCGATTGTATACTCGTATACAAGTGTTTAACACGCTGTGTTCATATGAAATATTGAAACTGTAGACAATATGGTAAGGTCATATTACTTTGTTTTTAAAAGAAGAACATTAGTGTACGTTTGTATGGAGTTTGGATATCAGTTATGTGAGCTATAGGTGCATAATTCGAATATAATGATTTAAATGCTTTATTCACTGAAAAACCCTAAACTACAACTAATATGAAATAGTATATATTAGCTTTGTTATCAGTAGTTTCTACAGTTCGTACGGTTTAAGATTTTAAACAACTGTATCCAAATTATGAGTACCACAGTAGATATGATGCAAGGTAGTTTTACAAAGTATGTAGTGCACCCCAAAAATATGTTGTGTAATAATAAGTTGATGTTAAAATAGTCTGTCAAGTAACATACTATATAGTTTATTCAAGGTGTGTCGTCAGATAGAGCCTTTCACATATCGTGTTTTTGTAAGGTTTTATGGGTACCTTAAAGTTAGTTTTATAGAATTTGGTGTAGGCTGTGAAACCAGAAAAAACAAAAAAGTAATTGAATCCTACAGTGCATGTCGCTGGAAAAAACTAAAGTTAGGGTGGGTTCTGGGGTTAAAATTAGTGTTTAGAGCAGGGTTAAGTTAGTTTGAATGGTTTAGTCAGCAGTTTCCCTTCTTTCCGCTTTCCCTCCTTTTAGTGTTGCTACGTTTGAACCTTACTGTACAAATGTGGTGATTAGTTATTTCGGAAAATATGATATCTTGGCGTTTACGCGAATTTCGTTTGACCAGCTAGCACAATCTTAGCGCGCCAGACAGTGAGTTGAAAGGTGATAGAATCGAAACCAGCTAATGGCTAATCGGTTTAGTCCTTTTGTAATGCACTTACCCTTGCTTAAAATGATAAGTTTATTGATTAGAGTAATTAAATGATGCGTCAAATTTAAATTGTTTCTCAGGTTACGTTTACAATAAAACAGCTGTTTTATTTTTCTACAGAAGATTTGAATAAATCGGCATTATTACGTCAAAAATTACTAAAGAATCAAGAAGAGCTTCAAAACCTGTTGCGTCATGCTCCGTCGATGCTGAGTCAGCGTAAATTGGACAAAGCAAAAGTCAAGTCAGCAGAAGGTATGTTTTAAAATACAACGTTTTCAAATGAGTTGATAAACAATACTAGCTCCGTCGGTGTGGTCTTGTGGATAAGAACATATGTTACTACTGGTCATGTTCTTGGTTCGAATTTAACCCAGGTCACTTTTTCCATAACAAACTATGTCGGTGTGGTCTAGTGGTAAAGACTGTTGTTTACTACAAGGCATGTTTTTGGTTTGATTTTACCCTGGAAACTTACACAACACACTCTGTCGGTGAGGTCTTGTGGATAAGAACATATGTTACTACCGGGCATGTTCTGGATTCGAATTTTACCCTGGTCACTTTCTACACAACAAACTATGTCGGTATGGTATAGTCAGTGGTTAAGTACATAGTTAGCATGTTTTGGGTTTAAGCACTTCACTTTTGCTTACGATCCAGCCGAAAAAAACATGCAAGTTTTTATTAAGCGATAGAACGCTCTGAGAAAAAAAGTATTAGAAATTTACACGCGTAACAAGGAATTTCCTATATGTAAAGTAGTTTTATTTAAACACACATTACGCAAGCAGTAATACCCGAATCAGTGTGAGATAAAGCAATCGCATCTGAAAAAGATATGTAATTTAGGAAAAAAAGTGCGTTGATGCATTTTATAAGTTGTAGAATACTGTTAACTGCTGTATCGGCAGACAGACGCCGTAGTATTTTTAATAGTTTTATTTTGATGATTATATTTGGAAACGTGATAGCTGCTAAAACGCTGTATGGCATGTCACATTGTGTCAAAGCTAATCGGGCCATATCTTCACTTAAATACAGGGAAAACTAAAAGAAGGGAAATTGCACACTAAGGTGAAGATTGTGACAGTAGAGTCAGTTTTAAACATGGGTTGGAGTAAGGGTTAGTTCTGGGGTTAAGATTAGTGTTTAGGGCAGTGTTTAAATTACTTTTTGTAATTTTACTGTGTGGTTTCCCCTCTTCTCTTCTTCCCGCGTTAACCATTCAGCCACACGACCGTAATGTTTATAACTTTTTTAACCGAGCCAAGTTTCGAACCCAGGATGGGCTCGTCACAAAGACCGTTTTTTGTATCTGAGTCGGTATATGCATCCGTCGCGTTAACCATTCGGCCACACAATCTTACGATGTTCATAACATTTGTTTGATTGGCTCGTTCGGATGTGTGTTGCACCACTTGTCGATTGGTTGTCAGATCGAAACCAGCCACTACTCATATGTGTCCTTTGGTAAAATCGCCTGAACCTATGGTGGATAGATGGATTGAACAAACATTTTAACAATGTCTACATTGTATTCAACATGCAGAAATAGCCCCATTAAATCAACAGTTAGCAGGCAATATTATTGCGATCTTACCATTACTCTACAAGTGAACAAAAGTTTGTATTTTTCTAATTTATATTTTTTTTTTATGTGTCGGTATTTTGTCTGGCATTTTGAAAGTCGAGCGTTCACTAGGCAAACATCTATTTGGAAAATTACTAAGTATTCAGCAAATATTTGAACATAAACCTGCTTGACGCATAAGTACAGCCCAGCCAGACCGCAAAAATGTCCGAATAGGTGCAATGTCTTGTACCCGTGACTAATATTTGGTGTGAAATTTACATGTACCCACGCGTGTACAAGTATATAAAATCCTTAAACTACAGGGATTTGGTGCTTGCAAATTGCTGTGTATTTCGAAGGTCGTCTTTGCTTTCGAAGGTCGCGTTCTTTACAGCCAATAAGTTGTGAAGAGCACTTGAATCTAATAAGACTCAGACAGTCGGAATTTGCGCCCATCCCCATTTCTATACCCACACGAGGTTTATGGTTAGTCAGTTTTTTGGCTATAGCAAACAAAGACAGGTCTTACAGGCAATAGTTCATAAGTTATAGATTATTTCGAACAGTATATGTACCAAATATCCTAGTTAAAATTAAATACTTTCCAGGTAAAGCGATAGTGGGGTTAAAGTATTTAAACGACAAGATAGTCAAATAACTAAGTTTAAAGTTTAAGACAATTTGAGATATTTCTTTTATTATTAACAGCATAATGCATGGAGTTGTAAGGTAGTCTGAGCATAAAGTCAAATTTAGACGTCACAAGTCAATTCAATTTTAACTTAAAAAAACATAATACCAGTTTAGGTAGGCTAGTAACAATTTTTTATTTGACATAATGATCTCCGTATCATTTTCCCCAAGTTTACCTGTTTATAAAAAAACTCTTTTATTATGATTTGCCATTTTTGCGGATATATGTTTTTCCAAGATATTTTTTTCAGTTTTGTTTGGTCGAAATATTTTAACAAAAGCCAAAATTTACGTGTTGGCTATGCGCTTATGGATCAACACCGAATACTAATGTAAATTTGTATTTTTGTCGCTGGTACTAAGAGACCGATACGAGAAGCTTTTATAAAATATAGGAAATTAAGGACGTTAAACCAAGTTTTAAACCAGCGTGTTCTTGAACTAGCAGAACGCGTACTTTTGTCCTTGGTAGTTGCCTCAGTCGGTTAGAGTGTGGGCGACCTGGAGAAAAACTAAAGGAGGAAAGCGGAAAAAAAAGGGGAACTGCTCACTAAAATGATGATTAGGCCATAAGAGTTAGTTTTAAACATGGGGTTGGAGTTAGGGTTAGTTTTGGGTTTGAGATTAGTTTTTGGGGCAGGGAGTTTAAATTAGATTCTGTAATTTTAGTGAGCAGTTTCCCTACTTCCCTACTTTTAGTGTTGCCCGGCGATCTGTCAACTGGTTGGTGGAAAAGATTGGTCGGTTGTGTCCTTTGGCTAGTCGCTAGCGGACATCACTTAAACTCCGTGGATAAATAAGTAAAGACCTTTAACCATATATAACATAATAAAATAATTCCAATAAGAAGTTTTGTATTAGATCAGCTACATATAAGTTCAACTATATATGGAAGTGACAAAAGTCGCCGCGATTATAAGTCTGTTTGGTGGGTTGACTTGCGTTCTGCTCTGTTTATTTCAATAGGGTAATTAGACAATACCCGTGTAATAACAACGTCTCTTCCGTGTTATAAAACACCTCACTCCATTTTGTTATAAAATATAAAGATATATTTTATAGTTAGTAGCGCTTTATGTTTGTACTCGTTTTGCCGTTAATGAGTACAATGACCATGCAATTATGCAAATTTAACAGGTCAGTCAACAATTCACGGGACTAGGTATAACCACCGGTTCCGTGACAACGTGAGATATCTGCCTGTTTAACCAAATGGTCGAGATATTGAAAGTCAAACATAGTCGCACTGGTAATTAATGTTGGGGATTTCTTTCGCTAAGATCGTATGGCCGAATGGTTAGCGCGACCTATACATATACCGACTTATATGCAAAAACGGTCCAAAGTGACGAGCCCATTATGGGTTCGAACCTTGGAACGGTAAATAAAAAAATAACGTTGGGGATTGCTTTCCCTACCTGTCCTAGTTTTGAAACCATGTCTTTTCACTAGGTCCGTTTTAAAATGTCTTACTGTATATGTGAATCGTCTTTCTGTATGCGAAATTAAATGTATTGCTGTTATGTCAATCGGTCACGCTGGCCCTTCGGCCACACCACAAAACATTCATTTCGCAATAGTTTTAAAATATCATTTTTACGATTGCACCTATTCAGTTCCTTTAAATATCCGATGGTATAATTGCCTATCCTTGAAGATAGCATCAAGCCAAGCATCTTATAGCTGTTATATAGCATCAAGCCCAGTATCGCTATTCTGGGTAGCCTAGTAAAAAGATTTAAAAACACGTTATCTATATCGTGGGGGAGTTCCAGACTTGTATAGTTGTCGAGAAATGTATTAGTGTAATTAATATTTAGCGTTGAAGTGAGGTGAACAGTAAATAGACTATGTACTTAATCGTCAATTTAAATATGGGTGTTCCAGCAATTTACCGTCATATATCAAATAACGTTAGATCAGACAACATTAATAGCATACAGTAAAAAGACAATTTTTAGTGCGTTCAGAGCTTTAAAAAAGTTACCTCAAGTTTTAATCAAAAACTCCTTTCCATAGCGTTTACCTAATCTAGTTTAAATCAAAGACTATTTTCAGTGCGTTTAGTTAATCTAGTTTAAATAAAAAAACATTTTGCATTTAGTTCACATTAAACAAAAAGTTACCTCAAGTTTAAATCAAAAACTTTCTTCCATAGCGTTTGTCTAAGCTAGTTTAAATCAAAGACTATTTTCAGTGCCTTTAGTTAATCTAGTTTAAATCAAAGACTTTTTTCGGTGCGTTTAGTTAATCTAGTTTAAATAAAAAATCCTTTGCGTTTAATTCAGCTTAAACAAAAAAAATACCTCGAGTTTGAATCAGAAAGTCGTTTAGTCCAATTGTGAATATAATTATGATATTAGTGAAAACTTAATTTTCTGAATCCTGTTATCACGTGTACACAATAGCCTTGGCAAACACTTGCCATTACTCGGCACGAAGTATTTTAAGCAATCATTTACCAAGTATCGTGAAAGCCCTGTCGTTAAAGGGGGTTTCATTTTAATCTCATTTGCGTGGTGGTCAGTTTGCATTGAAGTTTAGGAATTGTACTGCGAAGATAACATTTTGGATTATTATCAAGCGTTGGGTTTTAAGGTGAGTACTGCTTCATAATGA
>CH002455.1:79784-106208 GCA_000149265.1 Ciona savignyi | reverse complement strand
AGGGCGCGACTGAAAAATTTAAGAACCACTGGGATAGAGAATGATTATTTTCTTTCTTATAAGATGTATATTTAGTGAGTTTTTTCTATGTAATTTCCATGTGGCAAGAGTTTTTACGGTTTTTGTTTGATCCATAAGTTGGTTATTTTCTATGTGGTAAGTTTGTCTTGGTTTAAAACAGAATAACTTATACCAACTTAAATTTCACCCGAATTGGATTAGTTCATCAGACCCACAATGTTCTACAAAGTTAATTGCCAGTTGTTGTAATCTTTAAGACCGTTTTAAAACCGCAAGCGATTCTTTGTGTGGTGAATGTGAATTTACAAGCAAAGCTTATTTCGAAATAACAATCACGATTTTGTGGGAGAACTTGCACCGCTAGCGTTTTCTCAATTGCCTCATTTTGAAGTGAAAATGACTCATTTATTAAAAAGGGATTTAGTTTTTATCTAACAAATTAAGTTTCTAACTAATAAAAAAAATCATTTTTTTAATTTAAATTTACAAAAAATAGTTGTTTATCCATTTACCATAAATTCGAGGTTAAAGTCTGCTCTCCCCATATTGACCAATGATGTGGTCGCGTATGAGACTTGTTACACAAGACATCGGGTTAAAGTGACTTGACAAAATCTTCTACCCGAAAGCCGGGTTAATGCTATTCGAATTAAGCAAAACCGGAACGGTTAACGCAATATACTCGAATACAACAGACATTCAAAAGCGTACTCAATAGGTTAGCGATCTAAGTTTCGATGCTAGGTCAAGTTTACTTTGACCAATTAATAAAAAAGGATTAATTTATTATATCCACATGGTACGGTTAAGTTACGATCCGATTTTATTGCATTCTCATAAACTACGGCCTGGAAAAACATGATTTCTGACCATTTGCGATGTAAACAGAACGAACTGTCAAGTAAGCCTTCTTTAACATGTGCTAAATCCATTGGTCTTAACTGAATACACTTCTAAACCCGTCTAGACTTAACGTTAAAGCGCTTAGTGTAAAGAAGCCTTAGATAGCTTAAGGTGAGTTTTGTGTATTAAACAACCAGTCGAGACAGAAAGTACTTCACAATAATTCCTGGTGACTATGATGTCATAAAATGTATTTGTTGCAATATTTGTTATTTTGTCATAGTTAAAATGTCAAGTTAACTGTAGAATGTATTGACTAAATAGGTTTGTCCTAAATTTGAGGTTAAACCAATATATGCGACGTGCGTCATAGGTTAATCTGTTCCACATTTCTTATGTCTTAAATTATGATTGTGTATTTGCAAACAAAATAATCTTAATGACACCTGTTCATCAGTGCATGTTCCATCAAATTCCGCATATGCATACATGCTTATATATAAACATTTATATGTATGCATAGGAACGCAGATTAACATTAATAAACACACCACCCGTCCATTGATTTCAGACTTTTTAAATCCCAATCCCAGATTTTGTATGTTTATCAATCGTGATAAGCACAACACCTGTCCATCTGTGTCACAATTCCAAAATCCCTACCATACACATTTTCACACAAATCAATCTTGATAAGCACACCACCTGTCCATCTGTGTCACATTTCCAAAGTCCTAGCCAGAATTCATACCCTTATTAACCTTGTTAAGCATAACCACCTAGTCATTTGTGACAGGTTAACAGATCCGACAAATTACACAAGTGCCTTTTTTAACAAGACTAATTTAACAAAGTCAGACAAGTTTAACAAGGGCAAGTGTTAGTCAAATTTGTCACTAAAAAACAAACTATCCTCAAAAAAACATTAAACAAAAAAATAATTATCGAAAAACTAAAATACCCTTTTTTGTTTAGTCAAATTTTATAGGACGCACAAACACTAAAACCAAAAAAACTAAAAAAATACATATTTACCAATGAACTATAACACACTACATCTTTCCCAAACTTACTGAAAACCCATTATGACGCAATTATTGGATAATCAGGATGTCTAGGGACACGGGTGTCATATCTTACATTCCTAATCCGCTTGTCAGCATGGCAGGCGCCAGTTGTATGACCAGTGGTGCTCTGCATTACTCCGTTTCAAGTGATACGAGTTATCATAACAAAACAGTGGGCTATGAGCGTCCTATGTGGTGCAATGTTGATTTAGTCGTTGCAGTTTTGTTTAATGTTAAAGTGAATTTAGTGTAAGTGTGATTATATTATTTTATTTTAAATATGTGCTATATGACCGGTAAGTTTAAATATCTGTCTTATAGTGATCGCTAGTGTCTGATATAAATATGTCCGGCACTTCAAAAATGTGGCACAGATGGACAGGCGGTCTGCTTATCAAGTTTGGTTATGTGGAAATGTGCATTCTAGGTACTTTGGAAATGTGGCACAGATGGACAATCGGGGTGCTTACCAAGTTTAGTTATGTGGAAATGTGTACAGTATGTATTGCAAAAATGTGCGTTGTGCTTAGCAAGGTTAATTTAGAAAATATATATAATATATATATATATATATATATATATAAACGCTCAGAAGCGCAGGTAGTGTGTTAATAAGGATTGATTAGTTTGTACGATTTTGTGTGATCCAGTTTTCGAAAACGGTATGCTTGCGCATGCCAGTTATGTTGCAGGTTAAATTTAAGACAGTTACGTAAGGAAGCAAATTAAAACTATAACAAAGATTTTTTTGTCTCTATCCTAGGACCGTTTAATATAATTTAGTTATAATATAACGTGCAGTTTTTGCTCAAAATAACACAATTTTTAATTCCCAAAGGATATAACTGTCGACGCTACCATATGCCTTCCGTTATTATTTATCCGGAATTCAATTATCCGTATTTATTTTTGCTCCCCAAGCGTTTAAATTGTGGCTTCTAAACTGTAATTTAAATCCACTTTGGAGTAATAGATCTATCCTCACTTTGAAAACGCAACAAAACCCCATCAAACTAGTAGTTTTGTTGACGTAACGTGATAGGTTGTCGCGGGTTCGTAACTTCCCATCCCAAATAAAGGGAAATTCTATCTCTGCTTTTTTGTGAATGGTAGACCAAAATCGTCAGAAAAAAAACAACTTTCGCGATAAAAGATTGCCCTGTCGGTTCGGTTTTTATGCCTGTCCTATAAATTTGTACACTAATAGGTCTTGATAATCACACAAATCTTTTGCGCTGTCCAATAGATCAGTTTATGTATATGTTTACACCAATCAATCTTTATAAGCCTACCAAATGTACCACGATATAACACACTCGTAAATCAACCTAAGTTAGCACCACCTGTCCATTAGTGCCAAATTTCATCACCACAAAGCCAATTCGTGCGCTAACACCAATCGCATATCGGGTTAAAGTGTAAGAGCCTAATTCACTTTCGTTAACTTCCCCCAATGCCACTGTTGTCAGTTTCTATTTATTTGTGAATGACCCAAATCATTACGTAATGTATTATCAAGCCGGCGTGGGTCTCTGGTTTAGAGATAGACACGTGTAACTTAAGCTTGTAAAACAAGACATTAGAAAAGTACCTTAGCGAAGTGGGTTGTGTTTTGATAGAAGGGTTGTAGGATATCTTACATTTAAGTTTAAAAAGGATTGTTATAAAATTGTTCGATCTTTTTTTTACCGTTTTATAACTTTTTTAAGTTTTTTTTAAGTTTGTTTATCGAACCAAGGTTCAAAACCATGGTAGACTCGTCCCAAGACAGTTTGTATAGTTTTAAATTGATATATGTATCAGTATAGCGTTGACCATTTGGCCACAATATTTTAAAGTACCGATGGAAATAAATCTTTATACTCGATTATTTAAATACTAAAGGGGGCTTAATAAAAATAATTATTACATTGTAAGCGTCACCTTAACATTTTTATGTCTAATATTTGGCTTTGTTTTGTATTATTTTTAGATCTTTAGTACCGAAAGATGATATTTATAAAAGATTTCGGCTCTTTTAAAAGAACAAATTAGTTTGTCGATAAATACATTTCTTTTAAATCTTGGTGTTAGTTCCGGGCTTTTCTGACTTTGTGCGTTCAAATCGATGATTTCCATGACTATAGTGTTAGATAATTCGAAACTTATGAAAGAATTTTGATTAAATTTGGTGAAGGTCTTATGGGAATAAGTAAGGTATTTCATACGAATTAGTTGCTTTTAAAATACAACGACCTTGCTATGACCGTGTTTAAGACTTATTTGTCCACAATTTATGTGGGAATGTAGCCAGACAGGGTTTGATCGGAAGTTGTAACCGATATGAATGTTCAGTTGTGTTTAAATATCTAGAATATGTTTGTACACATTGTGGTTATGTTTACTCGTTCTAAGATGCTTTATAAAGCCTGGTATTTTAAAAATGTTTGTATAATTTGGTTAAGGCAGGGGTGGGAAACTTCTCTAGTCGGCGGGCCAGATGTGGGAAAATAAAGTTTTTGGTGGGCCGGATTGCATGAATAGTATTCAATATCCTATAATTACAGGATATGGTTAGATCTACAGTCCGCGGGCCAGTCAAAATCCCTTCACGGGCCGTATGTTGCCCATGCCTGGGTTAAGGCATACATTTTGATGCGGGATAATAAAACAGCAGTGTTTTGAATGATAGGGAATGATTTATGTGTCAAAGCTGCCGGTTCCACCTTAGTTTTGGTCCCTGCACATTATCTTATGCACGGCTCTTTCATAAAATTTGATACAATTTATTGGTTGTAATTTTGCTTTAGTTTGACAACTTTTTCCTGTACGGTTTAATAAGCACACATATTTTAAATATAAGCAGTACATTGTATATTGTCTTTAAGTGTTAATGCCGAGTATATTTTAGAGGTGAACGAACGTGTTATTGCATTCGAAAGTTAACGTCCGGTCGGGTGTTTAAAATAGTTACACTTCTATATTGTATTACAATTAGTTCCGTTTTAATTGGCGCTAAATTATTGACATTAGCTACCCTGCTGGGGGATCGCTTTTATTGTTAGTCTGACGGAAAAATAAACGATTTTGTCGAAGTGCAAATTCAGAGGGCGTCGTTTGCCCGGTTGGATACGGAAATTAGTCGTTCAGGTAGTTGTCAGACGTAAATACGGAAATGTTCGCCGCTGGATTGCTGGATTCCCACCGCAATACGAGACTCTATTATTGTGATGTACAATTAGCACATGAATAGGCGATTAGTGTTTCCATAATTGATAGGCCGGAACAAATCTTTGTTAAGTGTGGCGTCGATTTTCTTTGACCACGGGTGTAGGCCTAAGGTAAATCGAAATGGAACGGTCGTGAGTGGTTAAAGCGACCGATACATATACCAATTCTATTAAAATACTGTGTTAGGAATGAGCCATCGTAAGTTCAAAACTTTGCCCAGTTAAAGGAAATCAAAATATCTTCTCTAAGACACAATATATTTTCAATGCTCAATTTACGAATAATTCGGTGAATAATTTACTCTTTTTATCATCGCCATTTGTATGTAACCATTGTTCTGACGTTTTGTGGCTTTATTTGAAAGTCAAACAACACAATTGCCCTTATAACATACTTTGATATTTCAAAGTTAGATAAAGCAACAAAGATAGATAGTAATCGCAATGGTCAGGAATTAGGAAACGAAATTTACCTTTCGGTTTATTTGATCACTATAAAATACGTTTGAATACTTT
The DNA here is from genome assembly GCA_000149265.1 of Ciona savignyi. Classification (NCBI taxonomy): domain Eukaryota; kingdom Metazoa; phylum Chordata; class Ascidiacea; order Phlebobranchia; family Cionidae; genus Ciona; species Ciona savignyi. The sequence continues at coordinate 100,552 of CH002455.1, read as the reverse complement.
TTATTTTTGCGCTGGCGCCCTTCAAAGCTTACCTGTGTTTGATGTAATTTTCATTGAACCACACATGTGTCCATCGTGCCGAGAAGGGGCGAAAATCGGAAAGGAATAGCCTTTGATGTCCTCGCCGCTTTGTGCACTATTTACGCTTACACGTGTTGGCGAGTCGCCTTTTTTTCTACAGCTCGCCGCGCCGGCGCGCTTTAAATATACCCGTCTGTGCTAAGTGCTCATTACCGGCAGATGCGACACTCCTAACAGTTGGTGTTACAGTAACAAGGCTCTCATGGCTTAAACGGTTGGATTACCTTCAATTCAGTAAAACTTATCTAAAACACGGTTGCCTAGATAGTACACTACGTAGCTAAGTGTGGGAATTAAGCTCAATTGGACATACTAATATAAAAAGAAGTTTTAGTTTATTTTTTTAGAAGACGAGCTTTAACTCCGTAGTTAATTTGTGTGCAGATGTACAATGTCTACAGTCTAGAATTTTAGATAAGAAACAGGTCAGACACGTTTAGTGAAACTGTAAAAGTTAGCTTTCAGTGTAGTGTACCCATAGCGTTGTAAAGGTTTAACAAATAAGGCCGTGTTTATTTATTGGTTACCATAATAGCGCTATATAGGCACCTGGCACCGTTGTTCAGCCATAGCCGCTTGAGTTATATCGAATTAACAAAGGATATGCTCGTAACCTTAATAAAGTTGAAGTTTCATTGCTACCATAAAGAGTTAAGGCATTTTTTTCTTGCTCCCATTTCTTTAATGTTGATTTAGTTTAGTCCTTAACTTTCGCACTAAGACGCTAAAACTTGTCGTGGATTGGTTATTTCTTATTTGCATAATACATTGAAACTGGGTGATTAGATTAACAGTTTATGTGTAATGTGTTACAGTGGCGCATGTAAAGTTAAAACATTGGTGTGTGGCGCAGATAAAAAGGTGGGACGAGTATCAAAATGTATTCAATTGATCGGTATACAAATATATATAGGAAAAGGTATTCATGTTTATCCCCGTGAAATATAATCTGGGCTTTAATAATATGGATTATCAAAGTTGATTTATGTATAATACTACATGCTCTGTTTGGCGGGCATAAAACTGTCGCCAACATATAGATAATCCTTTAAAACAAGGTTAACTCTAGTTTTAGAAGCGTGTCTGTTTCGCGAGGGACGGCAAACGTGTAATTTAGTTTATTAGAATATCCGGCCGGCGCGACTGTCCTGTAATTAAGAAGTGTTACTGAAATTCTTACTACCTCTCGGGAACAGCTGACTCATGCGTTACTTTGACTCCCCAATGTCGAAATGATTCATAAGGAAAACAACTGTGGCGGTTAACACGCGTGTGATTTAGTCACTTCTGCGACTTTTTTACGAACAGTTACCAAATTTAGCAGTTTTGGCCAAATTTAACCGTTTTCCCAAACTAGACTTTTTGGTGTAGGTATCTCGTAATCAAACCTTTGTTAAAACACATCACCTTTAGTAAAAAGATGTTTCTGTTAACGAAATACTGGCTATTATGACGTGTTAATATAAAAGTTAATCTCCAGTAAAATATGTTGCTGTTAGCGAAATACTAGCTATAATGACGCAGTAATATAAAGATATACTGACCTAAAATACAGGTTAAAGTTTAATAGAAAAATGACGAATACGGGACTATTTTGCTTAAAATAACACATATTTCACTCAAATACCTCACCGTACATTTAACTAACACTGGCCGAACAGTTAATACGTATAACAGATGCAAGAGAATTGGTAATTAATTTTAGCAGATGTTGTTTTAAGCGTAATACACTTTATTTTGGCCAAACCATTGTAAATTACGGTTGGTTTTCAAATTCTTAAGTACTTTTCCCCCCCAAAAAAAACATTTGTTAATTTTTTGGTAATCCAGTGTTATCTTGAATTTTTAAAGGGTAGTAATGTATGTTAAACTTTAAATGGTTTCCAAAATACATTTGTTGCTTGGTTATATTGTTTACAAGCCGTTTGATTGGACTGTTTTATCGATTTTTAGTTGAGACTCTTGAGAACTGAGTGTTTGTTGTTAGCGCGTGTGTGCAACGCGCCAGTTTGTGTGTGTGCGCGAGGTAGTCTGCTAAAACTTGTTTATTACGTTTTCTCTGCGCCAGTATAATAAAAAAGCTTGTTAAGTTAATTATACCGGTATAAACCAGAAATAAGATTATTTAACTCTAGTTACATAACACTTACGTAAAAACATAATCTTATTAAAACAACAGTAAAATTTTAAACAGATATATCATATGAACCGGTAACCAAAGTTAAGTTGCGTGTTAACATTTACCAACCTGTGGTATATTTACCAATGCTTATTGGTGTACTGATTTACACCAATTTGTCTTTTAATTAATCATTTTCAAACAAATCCGTTAAGTCGGTTTTATTTAATTTAAAAACGCATCGCCATTTCTCCTTTTGTTAAACTTTTCGAATTCGTCAATAGATTCACGCTCAATTAAGCATGACTAATTTAATTAATTAGAGCGAAAGTCATTGAGTCAAAACTAAGTAATCATCCAGTCCTATCGAGCAATTGCAAGTTTTCCGCTAAGTTGCCTGACAAGTTGCTAATCCAATATTTGTATTGGATCTATGTGTAATCTTACGAGATAGCGAAGATTAAACGCACCAACTGCAAATAGCTGTCGAAATAGTTCTGGAGCCTTTCGTCCAAAGGTCCATTTCGTAATGGCGTAAATTATCCCGCGTGACGTAATACATATTGCACAGAAAGGATAAATAATAAATGCAAACGGGGTATTTTGAGGGAAATTAATAAAAGTGATGCAGTTTTGGTTAAATTCCAAATTTGTACCAACGATTCTTTAACGATACACAAGTTAGGTTAAATGCGCTTATAACGACTTGTACAAAAGTAGGATAGAACTGACAGTTTTTGATTTTATGTCATTTTTTTACCAGCAAGCATATTACGGTACACATTTTGATTAAGTGCGCTTATAAAGGCTGTCATATGTACAAATTAGTATACAAAGTATGATATATGACATGGCTTGTTTAAGCTATGTTCTTATCCGTTATATATCATTGGAAACGCGGAATAAACATGCTGTAGAACGGCCATTTGACAGCAATTAATTTTGAATTTGGTTGTAAAACTTTCAGTTTTTACTGCTGCGCCGTTCAAATTTGATACCGCTATATAAAAAGCTAATGGCTCTGTTATTTTCCCATGAGAGTATAAGCCACGCTGTGCGGCGACGAATATAAAACTTTCTTCGTTAAGGTTCGTTTACGCCATTTAAGGCTCAGATAGCCGCCTATTGTAAACTGTTGGAGCATGCCCTAAGCCGGTAAATTTCGGGAAATATCATTTTCAAATTTTAAACCGTATTTAATTTGTGAGAAAGTGTAACGCTACCATGTTATCCTTATTAAGTTTCCTAGACCAAGACTGGATAGAGTAAACGTGTATGAAGTATAAAGGAGTAACCGACAAATAAATATGGCACAGATTGACCGATGGTGTGTACGTAAAATAACCAAGGCCGCTTGGTCTAGTAATGTATGTATGACCAAGACTTAAAAAGATCATTAGAGACAGACTTATTAGGGGTGACTGTTTTTAGACATATATACGAGACTTAGATGGACAGTCTTCACTTTAATTAATTCGGTTTTAGTGAAACTGTCCACCGTCGCCACCATAAATCGAAGTTATTGTTTACCAACCCTATATTAAAATAAAACGCTTTGGAGACGCCCTTCCGGCAAAACATTCAAGCAAATATCCCCATTTAGCAGTGTTTTTTCATCGATGTAGGCTTTAGGAACAGTTAAAAACGCTGTACAGTTGTGATTTTCCAAAGTTCAGTTGTGTTTTAGTAAATGTGGTTTAAATTGGCACAGATGGACTTATCTAGGTTGACTCAGCTATGCGAGAGTTTAAAAATCGCTGTTCGTTACACAGTCTAGTTTTGCCAGGTGGCATTTATTGTTAAAAAGTTATTCAACTACTCGTGCCTTGTAAAGACAAGATTACTATGACGTCACACACGGAGATGACATATCGTGGGAAAATGCATTTCATTTTGAGAAGCCAAATATAAATACGGCCCCGAAAACGCTGAAGTGGTAGGATTATATCGATTTTAACTGATAAAAGAAAATGGTTGACGCTTTTAAAGCACTTCGTTCGTTTTTAGCTACACGCGCATTCGACGCACTTTGTAAAGTGTTTAAAATAAATTGATTTTCGTTTGGTAAAGAATCTGTTAAAAAGCGCCATATGTCAGTCCTGTTAAAGCAATGCGATTTAAGCTTGATATCTGCGTCTGTAAACCTCGTAAACGCGTCGGTTTTTCATTACTCTGTATATTTGTACACAAGTCAACCAAAGGTAAAATCACCATCGTACCGCACCTACTTAACCTGACCGTTATGTGGCTCGGTTACAAAGGTTTAGTGGCTCAAATACAAAGGTTTAGTGGCTCAGCTACAAAGATTTGGCGGCTCTCTTACAAAGGTTTCGTGGCTCTCTTACAATATGGTTTGATGAGTTTGCCGAAGAGACTGAGTTTGTTCTAATTGAATCCACTTATGCATAGTTTTCTCGGCGCTGTCAAGAGTGCTGTGTTCCCATCACAAACATTTTCCCGTGCCTGTCTGTCTCGCGTCGGCGCGCGTCGGTGCATTAATTGATTTCGCGGCCTTTGTGACGTCACAGCTGCAGGTGTGACGTAACGATTAACCTCTTAATGAGGGATTAACCTCCTAAGCAAGTGGCCTGCTTTGCTTCTGAAACAAAGCCCGCGTCCCGGCGTGCGTGTAAGTGTGGCAGTAGTTAAAAGGAGGAGACTAGTCACAGTTTCAATTTGTTGGGAAAGTGACAGGTCTGATGGATTGTATTGCAGTCTCGAAAAGTGTACATTTGATTGGAGACAGTAAATGGTATCTGAAACAGGCAGCGTTTTTGGTGATTTGTACTTTGGCTAGAAAAAACTTAAAGGTGGTAAAAATGATGATTATGAAATTATGGTTAGTGCAAAGTGATAGGTAAAAGTTATCTGGGGTTGAGATTAGTGTTTAGGGCAGAGTTAGAATTAGTTTCAATAGTTTTAGTGTTTCCCTAACTCATCCTTTGAGTGTTTTCCTAGCACATCAGCAGTCCGAATGTAGTTTAACTATAAACTGGCGATGCGGCACGTTATCACCGTCTGTGCGTAATATAGGAGTTATCGCCGCTTGGCTCACGTAAGCAGGTCGATGTAACTTTTAGCGTGGTCTTATCACACTTCGATATCAATAACGGATTAAGCAGAAAGCCCAAAACAAACGAAAAAGGGCACTGGTACACGGTTGAGTGTTATTTAAACAGCTAGCTACCAGTTTTGCTTTAGTACCCATTGTTAACGTCATAATGCTTATGCAGCTTGTGGTTAAGTTTGTTTTTGTAGTACTGAAAATTGTTAACACTTTGCCTTTCAATGCAATTGCGAAAAATTAGCGAAGTGGGAATGAATTACGTCACCATGACGTCATATGCTCCAGGTAAAACGAGTTTTGTGGATTGGTTTTCTGTTTTTTTTAATAAGGTATGTTTTAACCGAAAAAAGGAGGCGCAAAAGATTTTAAAAATACTTTTACAATACGCTACTTTAATAATTTACTTTAGCAATTTTAAAGAAAATTCTATCATTTTTAAATATTTTAAGTAGCTAATAATAGACTTGGGATGATTGAAGCAAAAGTATTTTAAAAATTTGCAAACAAACAGATCTATGTGACGTCTACTATAAAAATCGACCGATAACTGGTATTTTTACCATTTCAAAGGTCCAGCAGATTGTTTTGTGAAATATTCACTATTTATTCTGTAGCCTCACACAGCGGGATTAACAATAGACACTGTGACGTATCCCACGCCTGACAGAGGCCATGGGTACAATTGTTCATAACCCTAGTTCTATTGTGCCGTCATAAAACGCTTTGTGATAATGTCACACTCTATTATTGACCAAACCCAGCAGACGACTATTCTAACTTAAACTAGTTTTAACTTGTTTTAGCTGGAAAAACCTTGTTTTCAATTGACACGTGCCTAAATATTGACACAATTATTAATTTAAGATAGCAGTGTCCCTTTTTAAAAGCCGCAATTTTAAAGACTTAAATTTCGGATTGTCGTTTGAGTGAAATTGATTTTTAGCTGTAACAGGGCGACCATCCATTGCCACACATGTAAAACCAACACTGGTTATGACGTGTCAATGGATTGGTTATGACGTGTCAATGGCTCTTCTCTTGTTTGTTTTATGACGCTATAAGTACAGCAATAAGGAAGTGAAAAAACAACTCCACGGCATTAAAAACTTGCAGAAACAAAAAACAACTCAACATTAATTAATTTATTTCTATAGATTTCGCAGTCAAGCGCATCGCTGACGTGACAGAACGACATTCATACGCGACAATAAGTGCGGAGGATAGCTCTTCCGATGAGGACTTAAGAGAGCCAATGGCGGACACTCCTCCTAATCTATCCGACGAAGAAAGGTTTGAAATCTTGTTTTTTTATTTCTATTTTCCATTTGAAAGTTTGTTTTTTATTTCTATTTTCCATTTGAAAGTTTGTTTTTTATTACTATTTTCCATTTGAAAGTTTGTTTTTTATTACTATTTTCCATTTGAAAGTTTGTTTTTTATTACTATTTTCCATTTGAAAGTTTGTTTTTTATTACTATTTTCCATTTGAAAGTTTGTTTTTTATTACTATTTTCCATTTGAAAGTTTGTTTTTTATTACTATTTTCCATTTGAAAGTTTGTTTTTTATTACTATTTTCCATTTGAAAGTTTTCTAATTGGAAATTGCAACTAAATTTGTATTTAGCGTTGGTGCTTAACCTAGTCGATAGTTTGTTAAAAAAAACAAAACTTAAATTAACCATATTTTAATATCAACGTTAACCCTACTGTGGCTACATGTTATTCTGACGATTGAGGTGTGTAAATTCTCTTAAAAAGTTACCAACATCATGGTTAAACAGTGATGCTGTATCTATACCTTCCAAATAAAATTATCGTCCCATTTACATGTAATTTTACATTGGAACAGTTTGGTTAATTTTGTTTTTATTTCCAGTGTTGAAATCTACCGATCCACCTCCCCCGTCGTCGGCAAGAATGATGACGTCGCCACTGACGTCACAAGCAATGACGTCATACCCCAACAGCGCCACATCGTGACGGAAGTGCCGGCGGGAAAATGCGTCGTGAGCATCGCGCGCACGTCCTCCCGCACCAACTTATTACGTCACAGACGCAGCAACAACACGTCACCGAAGAACGCGCTTTACGAGGCCGCGAAGCCGAAACCCCCACCGCGGAACCAGCACCGCAAAAACCCGGCCCCCCAACGGGAATTCCCCGTCTCCGATTCATGGACCCCGGACGTGAGCGTTGCTACATCGACGGAAACTTCTCTCATCGTCACCCTTCCCTACGTTTCACGCAGCTCGGGCAGAATCACCCGACCGTCGCTAACCAAGCGTAATAATCGTCATAATGACGTAACAAAGAAAGTCAGTGACCCGGAAACCGTCATCAACAACAATAACAACGCCAAAGACGCGAGTACAGCTGACGATTCTGCTAAATCTGACTCCTCGCCCAGTAGATGTACAGTAAGCAGTAGCGGGTACTCTAGCCCAGGAAGTAGCCACGGTAGCGCATCTCTTTCCCCATCATCTTCAAACGCCTCCGCGCGCTCTCTAGCCCTACCTCGCGTCGAAGAATCGCCGAGAAATCGCAGCAAATCTGAACCTACCCCGAAGGAGAGTAAAACGGATAACGTGAGCGTCGGTTCGGGCTCCAATAACCCTGACGATGAAGACGTATTTCCCATGACTACGTGGGTTGAGTCTTCAGAGTTCAAAAACCTTGTGACCCAGGTCGCATCGGATGCAACTAAAGTTGACAGCCGAGAGAACAGGTTGTCAGCGCAAAGCGACGACCTCTCCCAGCACCCTGTAGTAATGCGACAGCACACAAGTCCAGTGAAGCGACCGGTGTCAGCTTACCTTCCGACCACTAAGACTGAACCACATGTGTCCTTTGCAACTAACAGGTAAGCATATGGTGAACAAGTTTAACACCTATCATTGCGTTATACTAACTGTCATTACGCCATGCCCCTATCATTACGTCATACCCCTATCAATACGTCATACACCGTATCAATACGTCATACACCGTATCAATACGTCATACACCGTATCAATACGTCATAAACCTCTCATTACGTCATACACCTCTCATTACGCCATACCCATATCATAACGGCATAACCCCTAATATTAAGCCTTACCTCATATGACATTAAAATAAACGGTTATTAACACAATCACCTTGAAATAAATGTGTCTACCGTCTGCGATTGTTGTATTTTTTGGACCATACGCTTTTATATACTAATTTCGACACATTTCTTTAGTTTTTGGTTCTGTTTCTAATTAGTAAAATTTTTATTCATCTGTTTCATCGCAGCATCTGTATGATCGAACCTTCGACGCCTGGGACATTGCGTAATCGCGCCAAGGCCACTTCGAATTCAAGCAAAATCCGCCTGCCTTCCGCCGTCTCCAAATCAAAGAAAAACACTGCTTCGAGAAACAGCCGAGCGTTCGCGCTCCGTGCTGGCTCGCAGCTCGACCTTTCCTCGAACCCCGATGACGTCACGAGTAATGACGTCAGCGAGCCGCGACGGTCGGCGTCGCTCTCGCCGAAAACGTTCCAAGCGAAGAACGCCGGGTATATCACAGAACAAGAGCTCTCGGCGTCTTTGGCGAATCTGAGCCAAACCGGAAGCGCGTCACCAACGCGCGCCTTTAACACCGTTTCCGGCGCGACCGGCCGCTTTATGACGAAAGAAAGCGAGCTGTGCGCGGACAAAATGGAAGACGGGAACCACTACGAATCCCAGCAATCCGTCTACACCGGATCCACTTGGTCGTTGAAGTAAGTTTAAACCTAAAATGGACGAAACCAGAAAATCTTGAGCAACATTAAAAGGAGGGAAACTGCGCAGTAAAATCACGGATACTAATTTAAACCCTACCCTAAACACGTTAATTTGTTACAATTTTTTTACCGGACTACGTTTCAAACTCCTGACTTTTTCGTCATTAAGACAGTTTTTATATTGAACTGGCAATTTTTTTACAAGACTAGATTTAGACTCCTGACTCTGTTATCATTAAGACAGTTTTTGCATTAAACTGGTATATGCATCGCACTTAACATTCAACCCTCGATTGTTCGATTTTAACATTGAGTTTCATTGCAGTCCCAGCTCAAGCGAGGCCAACCGGTACAATACGTCACGAAAATCCCTCCGAGCGAGATTGAAGGGAGCTTTTAGCTTTCAAAATATCAGGAGAGCTATAAGTATGGAAACACTTGACGAAGAAGAAAATAAAAAGTAAGAACATCTTTTTTTGTGGATTACTGATAAATCTAACAGTAATAGCCTTTTGCATTATGGTTTATGGATAGATCTATTAGTTTAGATATTTTGCATTTTGTTATACGGATAAATCTAACATTATGAGCCTTTTGGATTATGGTTTACGGATATATCTAGTTGTTTGGACATTTTTGTTGTTGTTATAATGCAATCTAACTGTATGAGCCTTTTGCATTATGTTATTTACGTCTCCAGGCAAAGATCAGTGAGCCATTATTACCTGAACGAATGCGGTGAGAACGTCGGGTCATCCGGGGTCGAAAGGTCAGCGACCTTGAGTTACCCCGCGGCGAACCAAATGCCTCACGCCCCGGTTCGCAAGTCGGGCTCTATCAGTTCGATTTTGAGCACAGTGCGCATGCGCAAAAGAAGATCGAGAGAGCGCAGAGCAGCCAAAGCCAGAAACACCATCGCTGTTGACCCGAGGGACATCCCCGAATTCGAAACCCCTATTAGGTAAACACAGACATCAAATAAATATCAAAACTTGTTAAATATGTATCGTAAAAAATGCAGCTTGTTAAATATGTATGTTCAAAAATTGCACTAGTTAAATATGTATGTTAAAAATTAAACTATTTATGCCTTTATACGGTACCTCCACTTGTAAAATATGTATCTTAAAGATCAGAAATGTAGCGTATATAATAAAGCCTTGTTTAGTGTTAACTTGACTGCTATAAGAATTGATAGTTCGACGACAATTTAACCACTGTTTATTCCAGTGTTCCCGAACGACCAAGCTCAATGCACGGATCCGATTTAAATGAGCGATTGCGAAACACTGAAGTCAGCAACCCTAACCATTTTCGGTAAGCATCAACTCTATGGAGTGGTTAGACATATAGCCAATCTGGTACATTTTATATTAATAATCGTGCTTAATTGATACTGAAATAAGCATCCTTCCAAAACGTCTTAATATAAAAAGTACTATGTTAGCATTTTTTTTCGACTGTCATTAACCAGTTGTACAATTCCTAAAGGTATATTCGGGGGTTGGGGTGCCATAGTGAATATTTCATTTGTTTGAATATTATAACGGAAAGTGTGTTGCAATCTTTAATGCAAATGCTTATTTATTCCGAGGGTATTGTTAGCATTAGACTTCCTAGAAAAATATTACCCGCTGTTGAATTAATAGTTGAAGCTGTTTTCATGCCGATTAAATAATATGATGTGATAAAATAGTGTTCTCAATCCTGTTTGTAGGTCGTCGACAGTCTTTATTAAAGGATAAACTGTCAAACTGCCTCGTGTTTATAGCTAGGCTCCCCGTTGCATTAAGTTTAAATTAAAACTGAATAAGAATACACTAAAACGCTAGTTTTACTATTTTTGTTATTTTTTGTTGCTTAAATCGTATTTTTTGGTTTGTAGACCGATTGGCCGAGTTCTTCAAATGGACCCTCGCGAATGCACAGTGTTGGTGGAAATGGTGAAACCACCGTCCGGACCCTACGGTTTCTACCTTGCTAGAAGGAAAGGCGACAGAGGAAGTGAGTTAAAATGTCGTCTTTGACGGTGGTTTAGTGAGTGACCAGTCAAGTGAACCCCTTACATCTGAACCCCTTACAACTGGGCCCCTACAACTGAACCCCTTACAAATGAGCCCCTACAACTGAACCCCTACAACTGAACCCCTTACAACTGGGCCCCTACAACTGAACCCCTTTACAACTGAACCCCTTTTAACACAACCCCTTTTAACTGAAAAGAGGGTTCAGTTATAAAGAGGTTCAATTGAAATGGGTTCAGCTGTAAAGGGGTTCAGTTTAAAGGGGTTCAGTTAAAAGGAGTCTTACAACCGAAAGGTTTAAGCTTCGAAACTGGTCGCTAGCTAGTCGGTAGTGTCCTTTGGCAAGGCATTTATGAGACAGTGCCTGAACCCAGCGGATTAATGGGTTCTACCAAATTGAAGGAACGCGTGATGTCGTTTTTGACGGATTCCTTAATCTTAAATCATAGCCGCAATTACGAGATTTGCTTAAGATGACCGAATTAAAAAAAAATGATTTTGTATTGTATTTTTCATACGTTTTATGCGTGAAACCTATAGAGTCTTTCATTTAGAGTTGCTTAGAATTAGATTTTCGCCAAAAAAACTCTTGTTTTTAATGCGCCCATATACCAATTTTTAGCACTTAACGCCCATATACCAAGTATTTAAGACTTCTAAGCATTTCATAACAACAATTTCTTTTCACAGGCGTTTATATATCAAGCCTGAGCGACAGTTATCCGGACAAGATGTATGCTGGGCTTATGAAACTGGGCGACGAAATAACTGAAGTCAATGGGAACAAGGTCGCGACGCTGTCACTAAATCAGGTCTATGACATCATACTTGAAAGCGATAAGCTCTTGCTTCGCATCAAACCGTCGCAAGTTCACTCCGTATGACGTAATGCGGTATGACGTAACGCTGCGTCCACAAGGGTTTCCCGCTGGCGGGAAAGCACCCTGCACAGGAACCGGACTACGTGCAATTCTAGTCAAGTGTTTGTGTTTTTCGTGCATGGCGTCCTATGTTGGTGACGTCATTTTTCGATGACGTCATTTCTTGGTGACGTCATTTTTCGATGGCGTCACTTCTTGGTGATGCTTAGGTGCCTTTTTTTGAATTCTTCTATCTTGTTACAAGTGTTCGCAACGTTTCGTCTCACCGCTTCAAAATACATTCTTCCAAAACAATTTTGCTTGTTATGTATGTGGTGAGATCTTGTATACAAGAGCAAGTTACATATAGTACTTAGAAACAACATAAGGCTTTAAAACGTTAAAGAATTAATAAAGGGATGCCTTTTTTAACAAAACAGTACAGTAACAAAACGGTATGCTTAAGAATAAGGAGGTATTTATTTATTTCCGCAGCTATAATAAACTGATTTATGACACAGATAATCCTCAGATAACCTTGTGCCGTTTGCAGGTTTTGTACCAGGCAAGACACATTGCCTCTATCCAATGGAAGTAATGGGCTATACAATTGCCCGTGTGATAACGCTTCTTACGTTTTTTAATCACGGGGATAAATATAAAAATCCGATCTTATAGTCAATTTAACTAGTTAGCCGACTAGATCCACGGGTTTAAGCATAGTTCGCTAAATGCCCTACCATAGGACATGGCCGACTAGATACTTCTAGCTAGAGGGTAGGAATTATTAGAAATAGCATATGTTGTTTTTCCTTATCCGCTAATGTGGAAACACAGAAGGCATTAACAGATCAGAAATCGCGAGATTAGCTCGTGAACACAATCGGTTCACCGGAGTTATTGCAGCGTGATGTATAGGGTCATATATAATTACGGCGATTCCAGTGTTCTAGTTCAAACTATAAAGCTGTACTGGGTCAGACGGCGTCCGAAAAATGCGTCAGCCAAGATACAATACACTAATCTAGCGGATGATTTTGATTCCTACAAATTGTAATCTGAAAGCCAAAACTCTTAACGTCTGAACTATACGGCCAGGAAGTCGGGTTCTCAAGAATACATAAAAAATAATCTTTGTTCCCAAATCGTGTTTTGTATTATATTTTTCAAAATTTTACTATTTTTATTAGTTAAGAGTTTTGTAATCTATTCACCTTTTTATGTATTCTTTTTAATACTATAAGTTTTATATTTATATGGGAATGCATTAATCCCGATAACTCTGAGCATGTGAACCCAGCCGATTAATGGGTTCTACGAAATTGAAGGAACGTGTCTATCATATACAACATACTGCAATAGCTCTGGTAACCCGACGATGGGCGCGAGGTGATCTGCCGATTGTCCGTGTGTTAACCCCCTTGGTTTTCCCATGCACTGGGATAAAGATGAATATCCTATCCTATAGTCCGGCCCGATGGTCTAGCGGTTAAGTGCGTCGCCTTTCAATCGAAATGTTGCAGGTGCGAAACTGGTCTCTAGCTAGTCGGTTGTGTCCTTGGGCAAGGCACTTTACGGACATTGCCTGAACCCAGCGGATTAATGGGTTCTACCAAATTGAAGGAACGTGTCTATCATATACAACACACTGCAATAGCTCCGGTAACCCGACGATGGGCGCGAGGTGATCTGACGATTGCCCGTGTGATAACCCCTGGGGTTTTCCCATTCACGGGGATAAACATGAATATCCTATCCTATATCCTATCCTCCTATCATAGAAAATAATATTTTATAGTTTTCTATAATGGTATCTTGACTCAAATACGGGATTTCCCCGACAAAGCATTTTGTCAAGATTGATGCTTCGTAGATTGCGGTTTTTAGACGTTGGTGTACAGCACTTGACAGCAGGGAATTAGGGATGCACAATATAGGATAATTAGGTATTCTAGAATGATGTATTTCGAATCCTATTCTAGAATGTTTTACCCAATATTTAAATTTGCTATTATGTGAAGATATTTTCTCATTTAAAAATATATACAGGGCGGTATATGATTGTAAAATATAGTGAACTGGCAAAATTCTTTTAAACTGTGATGAGAGCAATTTACATAGTCAAACAATATTTTACCATTACATTTATTTTTAATAATATGTAACTTATCTAAATACTATCTGCCAGAACGGAGAATGATAGTCTAGGTTTTTGTAGCAATGGATGGCTGTGAATAATACTCCAAAACATCAGACGATTTTGGTTTTTCCAGTTTGGTATGGATATTATTGCCCCAGAAAAATTAAACATTAAAACCCGGCAAATGTATATTAAATTAATCACTACAAAATCACCTAAATAGGGATTGGGACACAAAGGAAGTCATTCTTTGTGCTAATTGGAAACTTTTTTTGAAAATATTGTTTTGAGGTAAAATATATATTGCCAATATTAAACATGTTTAGTCTCTAAATAACTTTTTCGCCTATGTATTATATTGCGTCATATTTAAAGGTAAGATAAGCCACGCAATTACAGCCCGACGAAAGTGACCTACTTTTTTGTGCCTGCGTTTTAAGCGCGTCTGTCTACGATGCACTTGTAGGCTACTAATAAGATGATGTTGTTGTAATGCCATGATGAAAGTTATGTTTTCATGCTTACGCTTTAAAAAATTGTTCCGACGATTTCGCACGATAGATGTGCTTTCGGTATGGAGAAACGCATTACGGGTACTACGTACTAATAAAGAAGCCATGTTACAATTTTAAGATTAAGAAATTTTTTTTCCCTCCTTCCCTTTTTCCCTTCTTATAGTTTTCCCCAACAAATTGCAATGCCTTCGCTACTTTACTTTACAAACTGCATTATGATATTAACAATGTACACCAAAACCAAATAAAATTTAAGAACAATAAGACGTTACAAATGTATGTAAAATTTTTCACTGTTTCTGTCTTCTTATATTTATACATAATGCTTTTTAGATTGCATAATGTGGTATTTATTACTCTTTTTTGCAGGGCAATTTTAAAAGGAGGGAAAACGGGAAGGAGGGAAACTGCACATTAAAATAAAGATAATGACATTAGAGTCAGTTTTAACCAGGAGTTAGGGTTAGTTCTGGGGTTCAGATTAATATTTAGGGCAAGGTTTAAATTAGTTTCCATAGTTTTACTGAGCAGTTTCCCTTCCCTCTGCTTTTCCTCCTTTAAGTGTTGCCCGTCTTTGCACAATAGACTTCACACATATGTGGTAAGCCAGTCGAAGGTTTTTCGATTAAAACCAGCTACTAGCTGGTCGATTGCTTACGCTTTATTTCACATTCTTATAACTCTTTAACAATTTTTTTCTATGGCATAAAAATAATCTTACTGTATAAGAGATATATTTAGTGTACCGAAGCACTGGTCTCAATATGTTTGATATCAGACATTTAAGCTACTGGGTATTACAATACCAAAATAAATTAATTTTATAAATTTTGCATTTTGGTATAATTTTGGTTAACTTTTAGTTTAAATCAGTACATTGTAGAATATAACTTTAATTCATTAGAGAAGCTGAATAAATGTCTACATCACTACCTGTGTCTTGTGGGGAGGCATTGCTGTGTGGAAAATTAGGTAAAATGCTGACACTTAAAAAAACTGTTTTTTTAAAGATAACATCCGAAAAATCACCAAAAATACCTAACGGCATAATGTAAACTATAGTGTTTGTGGTGTTTGACTAAATAACCAGATTTTTTTATACAGATTGCGTTTTTCAATATTACTATATTTCTGCACTGCATTAGGTAGCATAGACTATTTCTGAAGTATCAATTTATGAAAGAAACACACAAAAATGCGGAATATATAATTATGCGAGAAACAATTCTAAAATATATCAGTTATAGATGTACTTTTACGTTTATACGATTTTTCACTGCACTTTTCGTCGTTAACTTAGAGGACTGCTGTACCATGACATTTTGTTTAATTAATTTTTAGGTAGAAATAAACACATTTTACTATAACTAGATACAATCTCTAGATATATCGTGTACTACTATACTAGTTTCTGTAAAAATTAATTAACAAATATTACTATTACAGTGAGTAGGTTAAAAAGGTTGCAATGTCTATTTTTAGGTACAGTGTTGATATGTATTATCTGTGATGATAAGGATTGTCAAGGACGCACGGTTATTGCAAAGAATTGAAACAAACTAGATTTTTCAAAATAGTAAGTTGTATTTCCATTTTTCTGTTAATGGATAAATATTTTCAGTATTGTATATATTGGACAAATTGCAATCGTGTCTGTTCAACCCATTAATCAACTAGGTTCAAGTGACGTCTGTCAATAAACCCACCCATCAGTATTGTAAATGTTTCTGACACCACAATCTTTTGGATCATAACACGACCTTCAACTATATTAGCTAAGTAAAAAAAAAAATTGGCATGAACTCCTTACTGCAAGTTTACAATATATATATATATATATAAAGGTTAGCTTGTTTCATGCTTCAATTAACTCAGAACAATGTTTACAATTGCGAAAAGACTTGACTAGATGAATTTACAGCAGGAAGTACATCATTACTCTTCTTACAATCTTCTTTTCCGCTTTCGCTGTCACTGTGAAATCAATCATTCTTGTTAGGTTCTTTGTGCTGTTCCTAAAGTGGCTGTTAAACACATTACTACACAAGCAATCTTTAAATTACCTCTCATCCACACTCAGGTTAAGATATTGCATTGTTTTGTAAAAACGCTAGAAAAATTTGTTATAAAAATGCTGCAACCCTGCCAAAAATCTCAGAATAGGGCGGCTTACTCTACACACCCATGTCCAGCGCCACTGTTTCTTACCTATATTCAAATTCGGGAATAATGTTTTTCGTTTTATAAAATAGTTCAGCTTCTTCAATAGTCTCCATCATTCTATGTCCGTTGGTCTCAGGGAAGGTTAAAGAGACGATACCAGTCACCACAGCTGGATGGATGAATGTGATCACTTCATAGTCAACTGGTAAGTTTATGTGGTAGAAGCGCTTTTTGTCTGAATTCATTGAATTTATTTTAACAAATTTATATAGGCTTCGTTGTTTCCTTGTACATTTAATGTATCCATTTATTTCAAAAAATGTACTTAGTAAAATGAAAGCAGAAAAGTAACATTTTTTATAGCACACCATGGAAAAATAAATAAAATAAAATTTAAAAGTATTTACCGACATGCCAAAACCTAAAAAAATCTATATTAAACTGTGGGAAATTTGTTAAAACTAGATTAAATACAAGTACCGGTATAGCTAAAATAAAGAGAGTGCAGTGAAGAATGTAACCTTTGTCTCATAACGATAGGATATTCATGTTTATCCCCGTGGATGGAAAAACCAAGGGGGTTAACACACCGGCAATCGTCATATCACATCGCGCCCACCGTCGGGTTACCGGAGCTATTGTAGTGTATTGTGTATAGATCACATGTTCCTTCAATTTGGTAAAACCCATTAATCCGCTGGGTTCAGGCAATGTCCGTTAAGTGCCTTGCCCAAGGACACAACCGACTCGCTAGCGACTAGTTTCGAAACTACAACTTCTTTTGAAAGGCGACGCACTTAATCACTAGACTAATCTGTCGGACAGGTAGAGTTGTAATAAAGAGGGTGCAGTAATTGTCTGATACTGTGTAGCTCACCAAGAATTCCAAATATCGCATTCGGCAACCAATCTACATAATCTTGCAACGAGATTATAAATGGAGCAAGTATCCCAGCGATCCTTGCGCTTACCGACCCCATTCCAACCCCATTACTCCTGTGGTCAGTGTTACAGTGTTAGTATTATTGCATTTGACTGTTTAATGTGTATAAACATAACTAGTAATTTATAATATTATTCACAAATGTTAACGGCGTAGCGATTTCAATGTAACACTTTGTTAACATTTATTCAATTTAGTGAGCAGATTTAATTAATGTTAAACATAACTACAGCAAAATAGAGCAGAACAACAAATCGTTTCTTTTCTTGTAAGATGAGTAGTTTAAAAGCACTGTATTGTTTACAAAAAAGTTAAACAAGTTGAGGAAAAAGGTGCCTCATAAAGTATTAAAGTATCAAAATATGCACCATGCTGTGTTAAAGTGTGCAAAAGCACATTATATATTTTAAAGTATGATAGCAAGTAATTTGTACCCTTAAAAATGGAACTTTAAATTTCCAAATGTGTGCTAGAATTCAATATGCACTCCTGGCACCCTTAATTTAAACTGAAAACCTTGAATAGGCGCATTATTTTTAAACCGCATGCTTTTAGGTTTTAGATGGGAGTGTCACAATATATATTTCTCCCCTTTTCTGCTGCTTTTTGTTATCGAAAAATGCAGAAATCTCAGGCCTATTTATACTGCAGTGCAAAACAAACTTTATCACTTATGCCTTTACCTGACTACTGTTGGATAAATCTCGGTTGTAAAGTTATAAAGCACTGCGAAAGAACCAGACACAGCAAATTTGGCGATAAAAGCAAATACAAGGCCCAGTGTTTCTAAACCTGTGGATAAAGAATGTAAAGTACAACCATTTTAAGGTTGATTTGTGTGGAAATATATATGATCAAGTCTTTGGGAATGTGGCACAGGTGGACAGGTGGTTTGCTTTTCAAGGTTGATTTGTGTGGAAATGTGTACGGTAGAGACTTTGGAAATGTGGCACAGATGGACAGGTGGTGTGCTTATTAAGGTTGATTTGTATACAATATATATGATTAAGACTTTGGAAATGTGGCACAGATGGACAGGTGGTCTGCTTATCAAGGTTGATTTGTTTGGAAATGTGTATGGTAGGGACTTTGAAAATGTGGCACAGATGGACAGGTGGTGTGCTTATCAAGTTTGATTTGTGTGGAAATGTGTATGATAGGGACTTTGGAAATGTGGCACAGATTGACAGGTGGTGTGCTTATCAAGGTTGATTTGTGTGGAAATGTGTATGGTAGGGACTTTGGAAATGTGGCACAGATTGACAGGTGGTGTGCTTATCAAGTTTGATTTGTGTGGAAATGTGTATGATAGGGACTTTGGAAATGTGGCACAGATTGACAGGTGGTGTGCTTATCAAGGTTGATTTGTGTGGAAATGTGTATGATAGGGACTTTGGAAATGTGGCACAGATGGACAGGTGGTGTGCTTATCAAGGTTGATTTGTGTAGAAATGTGTATGGTTGGCAGGTTGGAAATGTAATACAGACTTTTTAGTTTTTTTTTTTAATTTTTTTAACAATACCAATAAAAGAGATGTGATACCGATTTTTTATAATATGTATGTTCACCTTTATCGTCGCCTTTATATTCGTTAACAAGCACGCTGGATATCAGCCCGACCCCGGACACAAGTATCATAACACAAAGGATCAATCGTCGACCAACTCGATCCATGATAAGCATGCAGAAGAAATATGAACTAAGTTCCATAACTCCACCTGAGAATTGGTGACTTAGTTAGTTAGAATAAGCAAGAATATTGTATGGTTCAAACGATTAGCTTAATCGTTTTTTTGGAATGATTAGCTAAAGTCGAAGGGTCTAGGTTCAAAACTGGTCACTTGCTTGTCGGTTGCCTCCTTTTGCTAGGTGCTGGGAACACATTGCCTAAACCAAGTGGGACGCTTCAATGTTGTTTTCCACAATCATCCAACCGATTAACTTCATGGGTTTGTGTATCGTCTTTTAACTAAAGGGTTGCAGGATTGAAACTGGTCACTGCTAGCTTTCGTATCCTTGGGCAGGGTACTTGGTCTAAACAGTTAATCAGGATGGTTATCGAACCCCTGTTAAACAGCTGATGCAACTGTGGCCACATTGCATTGTCCATGTTCTAATGCCCTTTGTTATCCAAATATGTGTTTAATAAAGCTTTAGTGTGCAGTGATCTAACAATTGCTGGTCTCATCAACCATCATTTTTTCAATTCAAACACTTCACGGACAAATTTAGACGTGTTTTTGACTGTTGTTTTGCCATTTTTTATTGTTTTTCAAATTTTTAACAAAAGTCCTGCTTCGTGTTTTCATTGTTGAAACAAAAAATAAACTAAACAAAAAAACTAAAAAAAATACATTTTGGTATTTTTTGGTAAACGTGTTTTACACAGCCCCTGGGTGCAGTGTTTTAACAATTGCTGGTCTTTATTTATTGACTACCAACCACTATTTTTTTACTTCACGAACAAACAAAGCTACTTATTTACCTAAAGCGTTGTTAAGAAAAATGTCGCCAGCCAGCGATCCTGCGTTCAATGATACTCCGTAGTACACAAGACTGTTCGAAAACCTGCAAAATTTTTGTTGCGCGGCCGAAAAAAATTATTGAAATAAAACTTGTGTAGTATTTTACATATAAAAATGAATAATTATTTTCAAAAACATTACCACTGTTATCAGTAATTCTTCTTCTATTTTTTACTATCTGAAAACTACATTATTACCGATACCGGTATTTCTACTTAAAAAAAAGTTAAAAATTAACATTTTAATTTCTAAAAAACTACTTTTCCTTACCAGTTAAACATTACTTTGAAGGTTGTCAATCGAATTCCTGAGGTTCGGAACAAATCAATGGTCGAATACTTTTGGCTGGGCTTGGTTGTCTGAAGTAAAAAAAGAAGTTCAGTATCTTACACCAACTGTCAGCTTGGTGGTTTAGAGCGTCGCCCATTCAGCCGAAGGGTTATGTCTTCGAAACTGGTCGCTGGCTAGTCGGGTTGTGTTCTTGGTCAAGATACTTAATGAACATTGCCTGAACCCAAAAGAATCTGACGATTGCCCCTTGTGTTAATGCCAAATTGCGTTTTCTCATATAATGAG
>CH002455.1:7674-43236 GCA_000149265.1 Ciona savignyi | reverse complement strand
AATACCACGATTATTTTAAAAAGAGGCAGGATTAAATGGAATATTAACCAGTTCAAACACGCCAGTAAATACACACGGTTTAACGAAAAATAATGACGTGGCCATTAAACCGTTTTATTATTTGTTTTGTTAGCCTATTTTGATTATATCTTATCTACCTTAAATAATTATTTGCCGTGAAAGGGATAATATAGTGTTTAGCTGCCTGAAGACCATTTTTGTTCTTTTACATTTTAGGAGTTTTATGTAAAAGCACAAAAATATGTATTTGGCCTATTTCGTACCTAGATCCCATTTCAACTCCGCAGTTAGTATTCTTCCCTTTATAAAAGAGTTCCGCTTCTTCAATAGTTTCCATCATTTTGTGACCGTTGGTTTCAGGGAAGGTTAGAGACACCAACGTTGCCAATATTCCTAAAAATTGTCAACGTTATTTTCCCAAGCCAAGTTTCGAACCCAGGATGGCCTCCTGGGCTGTTTTGGCATAGGTATATGTATCGGTCGCGCCAATCATTCGGCCATGCGACTGTAGCCTACATTGTTAACGTGCGTTATAGTTGAAGCCAAACTGGCACATATTATGTTTATTCTTATATCATCCAGTTTTTAAATTTTACTTGTATTAATAAACACTATCATTTTCCTAACAGTTTTTCGGGAAAAACCAAAATAGGCTAATAGATTTAAGAAGAAAGAAAAAAGCGTTACACTGCATATTAAAATGAGGGCTGGGCAACTTTAAGTCAGGTGAGCAATCCTAACAATAATACCCTTTCTTTTCGTAAGCATCATTTATGCTTTAAACTTTAATTTTAGTATATGTCCAGGATAAGTGTATTCTGATTTGCCAGTGTGTTAACCCCCTTGGTTTTCCCATTCACCGGGATAAACATGAATATCCTATCCTATTGCTTAACAAATCGCATTGGGTATTTTGGGAGTTTTTAAGCACAGCAAGTAGCATATGTTATAGACTAGAACCTAAGACCATCATACTTAAATCATCGTTGTTACGATCTGTTAATAATAGAGCCCTTTGTCTGATGGGTTAGCCTGGTGTTAAGTGCGACTTCTTCAACAGAAAGGTTGCAGATTCGAAACTGGTCGCTAGCTAGTTGGTTTTGTCCTTGGGCAAGGCACTTAAAGGACATTGCTTGAACCCAGTGGATCAATTTGTTCAACTTAATTGAAGGAACGTGTGAATCAATACACAACAATGCAATGCAATAGCTCCGGTAACCCGACGGTGGGCGCGAGGTAATGTGACGATTGCACATGTGTTAACCCTTCGGTTTTCCCATTCACGGGGAGAAACATGAATATCCTATCCTATCCTTAACTGCATTACCAAATATTCCGAATATAGCGTTCGGTAGCCAAGATATCTCATCTTGTAATGAGATCAAAAATGGCGCAATTATTCCTCCAACCCGCGCCAATAACGATCCAGCACCGACTGCATTGCTCCTAAAAATACAACTTTGGTTATTTTTCACAAGAACACTGCACATCAGGTTATGCATAATTGTGCACGTTTCAGAAGTTTGGAATCTGTCAGACTGGTTAGTCTGGTGGTTTTGTGCGCTGCAACGGCTAGTTACCCGACGGTGGGCGCCCGTAAAGTGCCCTGCCCAAGGACACAACCGACGATAGACCAGTTTCGTACCTGAAACCTTTCGGTTGGAAAGTGTCGCACTATACTACCATCAGACTAACCGGTCGGACAAAAATTATCTAGAATTGACATGGTCAGAGCTTACCGCGAAACACAATGATTATTCCATAAAATTGTCTTAAATCATATTAAACCTATATAACATGATGCAGATAAAATACAAGTTCTGTCGGGTAATACCGTAAGATTGAAATAATGAGAAAAATTACGGTCTGGTGTAAAGAAAACAGATAATGTCATAAAGAAAAAATTGAATAAGCCTACTAACCGAACGACAGTGGGGTAAAGTTCACTCGTGTAGTTATAGATGATAGCAAACGCCCCAGAGATCCCAATCTTGGCCGCAAAAGCAAAGACTAAACTTAAGGTTTCAAGACCTGTGTACAATAGGAGCGTATACAGAAAGTAAAAAAAAAATAAATGTCAATTAATTTCCGATCGGTTAGTCTAACTCTAATCTAATGGGTTACTGCGGCGACGACTTTTAGAACAAAGATTGCAGATACGATACTGGTCGCTAGCTAGTCGACACACTGTAATAGCTCCGGTAACCCGACGATGGGCGCGAGGTAATCTGACGATTGCCCGTGTGTTAAGCCCCTTGGTTTTCCCCTTTATGGGTATAAATATCTTATCCTAATGCTTTAAAGTGGATCATATATGCTCAACACGTAATAATATTTACGGTTGTGGACTCAATATCTGACGAATACCCGTGTTATAACCATTGTCGTAACTCTAGTTCTAGATAAACGGACAATCCTATTTTATGATTGCCACAATTACGTCATTAGTTTCTTATACAAACAAGCATGTGTAAGCAGGTACTAAGTATTCACACATAAGCAAACATGCTATATTTTATTGTCGGTAATAAAACCTACAGCTGTTTGTCAGCAATGTCAGCATGACGTATACCCGGTTCTATTTAATTTACCCAGGAGGTTTATGGTTCCTTTTGATGCTTTATTTTGTGTGCTAACAATAGACAATAAATTAACCCGTATTGTACCGATAATCGTCAGACTGTTTTGTGCCCTGAATGAACTTACTTGAGCTACTGCATAATGATATATGTTTCGAGACGTTGTTATCACTTTTTGCCATACACAATAATAATTTATTTAGGAGATTTAAATGTGTCATTTAACAATAGATTGAACATAAACATGTTGTTCTGACAACTCGACTGTGGCTATATGGTTTCAAAAATTGTCCGTACAAGTTCAAAATTCCTGGAAAATGTGTACGTCTATATAATATATTTCAGCGTGTAGGACTGCTATTTTTTATCTTTGATGAAAATGATTCTATTTAAAAAAATGTCTTTATATTCTAAAAAGGTATGAACAGCGAACGATTTATTCAATAAAGATAAAAAGACGCTAGTTACCCATAGCGAGATATTGTGTGCCTTATTAATCGTTTCACGCTCACAATATTTCGAACTCTATTTATTAAGTACCGTACGCTCGCTATGGCAAGTAAACTATAATTTGATATTGTTTCTATCTCCGAGACCAACGTACCAAATGTAACATGCTGGTTGGTTTAATATTGTTTTAATCCCCTAGACCACAGGACCAAATGTTAACTTACTGTTAAAAGTACTCACTTTGACTATTGCCTTTATATTCATTGACCACAAGACTTATAATGAGTCCAACCCCTGAGAGTAGCATCATACCGGATAGTAAGATTCTACGTCCTATACGATCCATCAATGCAATGCATAAAATGTACGAACCGATTTCCATTACCCCGTCTGTGAATAAATTGATTAGGAGATATGAAGAATGGTTGCATGTTACTGTAATAATAATTCACATTTCACAGTAGGTAGGAAATGTATAGGGGTGTACAGTGGTGTGGCCAAATGGTTAACGCGACGATACATATACCGACTACTATGCAAAAACGGTACAAGTGACCAGCCCATCATGGGTTCGAAACTTGACATGGAAAAATGTAGGGGGTGTTTACTCACTTTTTTAGGTATCTGCTTAATGTATGTTGTACATGTAAGATGAATTAGGTTCATTGGTTTAAACCAATATTCGTTAACTGCATCATCATAAGACTTATGTGAACACTGTTCAACCAGCAATCAGCTGGCATGATCCAGCAACTTTATAACAGACCGTTTGAATAGCTACGGCTGGCCATTTTAAACAGTCAAAGTGACAGATTCACACAGAAAATACGGACCTAATAAAAGCACATGGCTTTGAATATGGAACTTATCCAGGTAGTAAAACAAATAACGGATCAAAGTCCATGAAAACAACCATTGCAACTTACTCAAGGTATTATTGACGAATAAATCTCCTGCCAAAGCGCCTGCGTTTAATGAAATTCCATAATACACGAAACTGCTTACGAACCTATAATGGAAACAAATTGGAAATATGAAGAAGTTAGTTGTGTACAATATACCTGAATAACATATATTAGGTAATCGGACAAGAAACAAATCCGGCCGTAGTCCTACTCTGACCAATGTCCAACTATCAGTTTTAAGCAAACAGAAAAACATGACAGAATATTATTTATTCTTGGTGGTTGGAGAACGTTAAGTCGTGTAGGATAGAATAGGATATTCGTATTTATCCCCGCGAATGGGAAAACCAAGAGGGTTAACACACGGGCAATCGTCAGATTACCTCGCGCCCATCGTCGGGTTGCCGAACCTTTTGCAGTGTGTTGTGTATAATTTACGCTTACCTTTAATTTGGTAAAACCCATAATTTCACTGGGTTCAGGCAATGTCAGCTAAGGGCCCTACCACACTACCGACTGCAACTCTTAGGTTGAACGTCGACGCACCAATCCACCAGACTAATCAATCGGTTTGTAACGACGAAGACATAACTAGAGTTTTTAATTGCCTGAACCCAGCGGATTAATGGGTTCTACCAAATTGAAGGAACTTGTCTATCATATACAACACATTGCAATAGCTTTGATAACCTGACGGCGGGCGAGGTGATCTGACGAATGCCCGCGGTGTGTTAACCCCCTTGGTTTTCCAATTCACGGGGATAAACATAATTCTGCTATCCTATTCTATTAACCAATTAAACCACTGGGGCCCGGCAACGACGGCTAATCAGCTTGCCTAAAAACATGACAAGCCAAATGAAAGTTTCAAATTTCCACACAAATAGCCCCCCATTCGAAACTTGGCTCGGTAAAAACTCCAGCAATCTACCTCCACAAAACCTTGACAAACCATATAATATTTTTAATTTTTCTAAACAAATAAGTTCAAACTTCTCACCAAATGAACATAGATTTGATGGTGATAATCCTTGTACCGCTGTATCTGAACAAATCTATTACCGTGTACTTTCTATCGGGTGTTGTTTTCTGTGTTGAAATAAAATAAATATGGCTTTTGTTTTAAAATATTAAAATATTGCCTTTAAATTAAAATATTGGTTTTGAAATAAAATATTGGTTTTGTGCTGTCTTTACGACTTTTCACACTATCGCGTAATACCGGTTGGTGCACTGGCGCGTCAGACTATCAGCTAAAGGGGGCCATTACGAAATTATACGCTGACTAATTGGCGGCGTACTTGGTAAGGCACTTCGAACTTTACTGTACCCAACAGATTAATGAGTTTGACAACATTTGAAGCAATGTTTTTATTATTATTATTCAACACAATTTATCTAGTAACTAATTGTGGGCACGGACTAAACTGGTTGTGTCGTATCGAGTTTAGTCTACTCTTTTTTATTTTTTTTGGCGGCAATACTCTTTTTTTAAATTGTATAGCCCCTATTTAACCAAAACGAGAAAAAAAAGATTTATCGCCATTAAAAGTAGATCGATACCGAACAGATTCTGGTATCGGATATCGTACTCTAAAAAAGGCTCGAGTAGACTAAACTCGATAGATACTACATAGCTTCTACCATTTTTGCATCCCCAGGAATAAATAACCTTAAAACGATTTTCTTAATTTATTCTACTTTAAATGCAGCAACATGTCAGTAAAGTAACAGTCGCATTATTGCGTCATAATCACCTCTTCCTTGCTACCAGCCATTCTAGCCTCTTCCCAATCGTCGTCAGTTATTTCCACTCTATTGATTCTTGCAAACAGTTTGGTGACCTAGACACAGTTGAAGGTTTAGTGTATACAAAAAAAACAAAATTATGTAATTAATTTATTTTCGAATTATTCGGCAGAATAGGTTGGTTAGTTAGTGCTTCTCCTTTCAGCCAAAATTTAAAGGTTAGTTTTTAGTTTAGTTTATTGTCTGTTTCCACGATGAAAACATAAAGCAGGACTGGACTATTGATAAAAAATTTGGAAAACGGAAAAAACGGCAATACGATAGTCGTACACGTCGAAAAAAGCAATAAATTATTAAATTTCGGTATAATTAGACGTGGTTTACAGGTTCGAAACTGGTCGCTGGTAACTTACTTTAATCTTCATCAGAGATAATTATATAATATTGTGAGAAATCCTACAAGGTAAGGTCAGAAAAATTCACCTCTGGTGAGAATCGTATTTATTTAAAATAACTTGTAGCAGCTTTTGAACGATGCAAATGAATCTAATGAGTAAAGGCAACGTCCATAAAGTTCTTTGTTGTAAAATGAAATCGTTCAGAAAGCGGTGAGCGCGAGAATGGACGCTACCGCCTTCACGGATATGATTTTTTTCTTATCCCCTCGACTACAGGGTTAAATACACAACCATACCAGAGTAAACCAGGGCAGCGTAGACCATTGAATTTAATAAGTTTCACCAAAATCAGGGGTCAGTTAAAGGTTAAATTAAGCTTTTTTTGAAATTAGTATTTAAACTACACCTTGATGCCTTGCTTGTCTTTATTCTTGGAGAACAACCACCTTGGGGATTCTGGCACCAGACAGGCGAATAGAAGGAACGGCAGGCTGAATAAAGTGCATACTAACTGCAAAGGTTAAAATTAAGTTAGTTAAACTTTTTCTATTGTTGTAGGCGATTCTAGGACTCATTTGAATATTTTTAATTTCAGCCTAAAGAATTTCGACGTGGACAACTTGAATGAGGTCATATACTGCGTGACAGTCTAATCCCAGGTTATGTATTTATTGGTGATTTAATAGTTTTTTTCTAAGTTTAGAGAGTAATTTAAATATTAGGGATATTGCACACTTAAATAAAGATTAGGGCGCTATGGAAGTGTCAGGTCTGAAATTTAAGCTAGTTCAGGGGTTGAGATTAGTGTTTGGCAGGGTTAAAATTAATTTCCATATTTTACGGAGCAGTTTTTCTCCTATCCGAACTATCTATATCGTAGTATTACCATGGTATCGTGCCAATTTCTCCAATTATAAGCAATTCCTGACATCGTCATAAAACCGAGGGAAAAGAACACTTGATATCCAATCCCGAAAAACGTTCTCCATTCACTGCCCACGATTTCCGTGACTGAAAAGATAGGATAGGAGGATAAGATATTCATGTTGATCCCCGTGAATGGGAAAACCAAGGGGGTTTACACACGGGCAATCGTCAGTTCACCTCGCGACCAGTCGTCAGGTTACCGAAGCTATAGCAGTGTGTTAGTATAGGATAGGATATTCATATTTATCCCCGTGAGTGGGAAAACCAAGGGGGTTAACACACGGGCAATCGTCAGATCACCTCGTGCCCACCGCCGGGTTGACAAGTACAATAAAGTGCAGAGCTATAGACGATTTAACAGCATTAACAATCTAATATTATCTTACTGTACACAAAGGTCCCAATGGTGGTTCCGTATGCAAAGGCGGCACACGCAGTTCTAAAAGCTATGTACATTTCGACCGATACCGAATAAGATATGGCAAACATTGAACCGATCACACCGACATAAGATAATATCATCGTTGGTTTGCGTCCGAACCTGTGGATTGGAGAACGTAAGGATAGGATGGATATTCATGTTTATCCTCGTGAATGAGAAAACCAAGGGGGTTAACACACGGGCAATCGTCAGATTACCTCGCGCCCACCGTGGAGTTACCGGAACTATTCGCAGTGTGTTGTGTATGATTCACATGTTCCTTCCCTTGCCCTATGACACAACCAACTAGTTAGCGACCAGTTTTGAACCTAAAACCTTTCGGTTGAAAGGCGTCGCACTAAACCACCAGATTAACCTTGGTTGGACTGAAATGTTAGTGAAACTATATCTCAAGCCTTTTTATCTTGAAATTATCCCTTCACCCAGACATGGACTAAATTAACATAACCCGGTAAATTATCCAAATGCGAAGAAGTCTGTTAATGTGAATTTGCCTATGACTTAACCAGCGATATAATCATAGATAAATTCCTTATTGCCTTATAAATTATCCGATGATAGCCGTGGATAAATCACTTATTTCAAATATACGTCACGAGTTATCTAACGATGACCGTAAATTCTTCAATGTGAATTTACGTCATGAGGGATCCGACGATAACCGTGGATAAATACTTCATACGAAATTTCATCTGAAATTTCCTTATAAACAAGTCCAAATAGAACAGGATTATATAAATTGGTAAATTTAAGAAGATTTATGGCAAGATAAAATTCAAAAAAAACATCCCCGTTTATTAACTTAAAACTTTTTTACACAAAAACTAGATTTAGTTTTTGGGAAAAACTAAAAAAATTAACTTTATCAGATTTCTGGCCCACTACAATTCAAATAGCATCCCCTTTTAATAACTTTTTATACCGTTTAATTTTGTTTATATAAAAAGAGAATTTATTTCTTGAAGAAAAAAACGAAAAACCTTTAGTCTTGTTTTTAGTACTTTTAGTCTTGAAAAAAAAAGAAAAAAAGAAACTTAATCAGATTTCTGGCCCCATACTATTTTACATTTTCAAGAAAGATATATTTCTTGGAGTAAAAAAACACACACAAACGTTTTAAAAATATCTTACAAGTCAGCAAAGTTGCCGAATATCAATGAACCGATCATCATCCCGGCGTAGTAGAGCGACGTCGACAATGAACTCAGGTACTTGCGGTCGCAAATCAAGTTGTACTGTACAAACAACAATCCAAACATTATTAAAGCGTAAGCGCCCTGAACAAACATCGTAAACTTTAGGGCATTGTAAAGTGCAGTCAAAGCAAAATTTATTTTTCTTGTAAAACATTACGGAATTTTGCTAAATTTTTATCAATTTTAACATTTCACATTGTCTTTATTGTTCATTTTATATGGTGAAGTGCAGTCAAACCAAAAATCCTGTTTCTTATACAACATTGTGGAATTTTGCTAAATTTTAATTAATTTCAATATTTTACATGACGTTTTGTGACTTTATAGCAAATGGCTGAAATTTTAGTTTTTATATAGAGAGTTATTTTGTCTTTATTGTTTATCTTATACGGTAAATAAGTCCACTTAAAGCGAAAATCCTGTTTCTTAAAACAAATTTTGGAATTTTGCTAAATTTTTATCAATTTCAATATTGTTTCATTACATCTAAGCAAAGAGACAAAAGTGTACAGTTTTCCTACTGATAGTTTATTGTCTTTATTGTTCATTTTATATAGTGAAGTTCAGTCGAAGAAACAATTCTGTTTCTTGTAACCTATTTTGGAATGTTGCTAAATTTAATCATTAAAACAATTTACGTGGTGTTATGAGTTTTAAGCAAAAAAAACAAAAAAATTAAACCAAAAATGTAGTTTTTGTATCGAGAGTTATTTTGTTTTATTGTCATTTTTACAAGGCGTGGGTAACATGATTCCAAAGGTCGAGCCAACAGTAACAATGTGAGGCATTTGACCTTTGAGTAAACATATAATATAAATCTGTCAACAAATAATACACGGACAAAGGGATCTGCACTACATAATCAGTCACAAGGACCAAAAAACATGTTGTTTGTACGAAAATACAGCTGATATTTCACAATTGCGGTTTTGACAACTATATAAATGCATTTACCTCTGTCACTACGGTTTCCGTAAAAAGTGACCTGTCATAATAATATCCTAGATCGCAGTTGATAGCTGGATATGTTTGATTGACACATGTCAAATCCCCGTTGCAAGTGCTCAAGTCGTAGCCGTATCTATGACAAAACGGACAGATTGTAAACAATGGCATGCAAACTTGATGTGAAGAAAAAGCGTGCAAAATTAGCCTTTACTTAAAAACAAATATTCTTCGTTTTTACAAGAATTCAAAATAGAAAGAAATCGGGTTTACCCACGGGTTGGAAAACGTAGGAGTCTTTTGAACGGGGATTATCTCAGA
Source organism: Ciona savignyi (assembly GCA_000149265.1). Lineage (NCBI taxonomy): Eukaryota > Metazoa > Chordata > Ascidiacea > Phlebobranchia > Cionidae > Ciona > Ciona savignyi. The sequence goes on along the minus strand of CH002455.1, from coordinate 33,303 downwards.
TTACCCTGTGCCCGCCGTCAGATTACCGGAGCTTATGCAATATGGTGAGTACGTATAAGAGACAATACTATTATTTTCGTTAACTTATCATAACACTAGGTTCCGACACTGTCTGTTAAGCACCTTACAAAATAACACAACCGAAGAGCTACCGAGTAGTTTCGAATCCGATAACTGTACATTGCCGGTCGTGCGGGATATAAGCTTATCCGGGCGGTTAGTCTGGCGGTTAAGTGCGTCGCCTTTCAGTCGAAAGGATGCAGGTACGAAACTGGTCGCTAGATAGTCGGTTGTGTCCTTGGCAAGGCACTTTGGACTAATGGGTTCTACCAAATTGAAGGAAGGTGTCTATCATATACAACACACTGCAATAGCTTCTGTAACACGACGGTGGGCGCGAGGTGATCTGACGATTGCCCGTGTGTTAACCCCTTGGTTTTCCCATTCCCGGGTATAAACATGAATATCCTATCCCATCCCTTATATACCGGACATTAAAACCTATCCCAAGTATACATTTTAAAATTGCCCAATGTGTCTTGTGCCAGCTGTAAAAAGAATGAGTGGTTATTTCCGAAGCACTCAAGGAAATTAGCCTATTGTATTAATTTAGAGCAAAAGACGGTTAGTTTTAAACGATACAATGAACTCATACAGTTAAATCTCGCTACTACACTATCACCCTTGTTGCCACTCAACTGCAGAGTATGGCAGGTCATCCAGTTTCATTCTGCGCACATTTTCTCATGTGCTCTCAAAGCATAGACTGGTCGTGCCATACTTTACCTTAAGTATCATATTTACCTCACACAAGTGTCATATTTCTGATTAATGGCGTTGTAAGGCGTTGTGTAGTTTAAAATGTCGGACTCTGTAAGGTTGGGGTAAGCAGTGGAGTTGTCCAACGGCGGAACATTGCATCTGTGAACGGGTATTTTTGTTAATCAACAAACAAATCATTCGCAAACAACCGACTTAAGACACGGTACCTAAAATTTGGTAGAACAGATTTTACAGGTTAAAATTTTAATTCAAAAAGTCTAATTACTTTTTTAAGAAGTAGTCGGTTGTTATAGCAAAAATATTAATTTCTTAAAGTTAATATAGGTCGTACATTAAAAAAAGTCTTTATGAATTTTTTGGTTTTTCTATTCACGGAGTTAAATATTAATATCCAATCCTATCGTAATATTTCCAAGTACTTACCTTGAATCTGGTTCATACGCGATGAACACAGTCGCCAATGCATTGAATCCTGACGGAATGTTAAAGTAGCCAAGTGCTAGAAATACGATGACCTGACTAAGACCAGCACCGCCCAAACGCTTTAGCAATACGTCAAACTGTATCATTGTACTTTATCTAAAAATTTAATTGTTTAATGCGAATAAGTGCCGGACCAGTTAGTCTGGTAGGTTTAGTGCAACACATTTGAACCGAAAGGTTTAAAGTTCGAAACTGACCGCTAGTTAGTCGATTGTGTCCTTGGTCAAGGCACTTAACGGACATTGCCTAAACCCAGCGGATTAGTGGGTTCTACCAAATTGAAGCAATTCACGGGGATAAACATGAATAAACTATCATATTCTATCCTATAAAAACAGTATTGTCGTAGAATGGGAAAATCATGTTGTATTACTAAACTAAGAAAGCTAGTGGTGTTATTGCAAGGGCAATCGACAGATTACCTTTCGTGCTTATAGCTGGGTTTCAAGAGCAGTAGTGTGTTGAATAGAAATACGTAATTAATACAAAGAAAACATTGCTACAGTATTTGTTTAATCGCTTAAACCGCTATGATCAGGCAATCTAAGTTTATACCGTGTACACGACTAACTAGATCGGTTAGCCCATATGCACAAGAACACAACTAACTATATTGGTTAGCCCAGATGCACAAGTACGTAACTAACTGTATTGGTTAGCCCAAGTGCACAGATACGCAACTAACTGTATTGGTGAGCCCAAATTCACAAGTACGCAACTGACTAGATATGTTAGCCCATATGCACAAGTACGCAACTAACTAGATATGTTAGCCCTAATGCACAAGTACACAACTGACTAGAATGGTTAGCCCAGATGCACAAGTTCGCAACTAACTAGATTGGTTAGCCCAGATGCACAAGTTCGCAACTAACTAGATTGGTAACCCAAATGCACAACTGAATGGATTGAGTTTCGATCCAACACCCTTCAGTGAACGGTACGTCGCAACCCGAATGAGATAACCGGTTATATTTTCTTATCCAAATACACCTTTCACACTCTTCCAACAACCCTAACACCAATGTGTTTTTACCGCGACCTATTCATATACAGTTAACTATATAAAAAAACTGTCGTATCAATGCCAATGCGGACCCCTCGAAAATTATGCAAAGTCCTTACTTATAATTCTATCTCTTCTATTATCTATTAATGGCTTATCTCGCACTTTCTGTCCACAGTAAACATCAGCATTTTGCAAACTCGTGTGAACTGTTTGCCATGCTGTTAGACCTCTGGTTATATCACATACTAACTAATTATAAAGGAATCTTTGCTAGCTATTTGTCCCGTTTTTCACAAGTGCGGCGAGAGCTGTCTATTGTCCGTTATTACTTTTGGAGTGCTTCCCCCTTTGTCTACCGTTTTTGGGGAGTTAATGCGTACTGACCTAAAATGAACTCTACTTGTCGCCTGTATCTTTCTGGTATTGCAATAGGCTTCTGAAGAATCCAAACCCTTGCTTTTTTTCTTTTTAACCGTTTTTTGAACTCATAATGGACTCGTCACCAAATCCGTTTTTATATAAAAGTGGGTTTAGCGGTTGAATTATACCGAAACTCGATGATTGATAGGTTTTTAGACGTGTTCTAACGACTATAGTTTTTCCCGTTTTCCAAATTTATATCAAAGGTCCTGCTTCGTGTTTTTATCGTAAAAACAAAATATAAACTAAACTTAGAAAGCGGTAGTTAACACGTACTACACTAAGAATAAACTGTGCTCTCCGTTTGTCATTATCTTTTATTGCAATAAGCTTCTGAACACTTGCTATTTTCTTCTTTTTTACCGGTTAAGTTTCGATCCCATGATAGGGGCGTTATTAAATCCATATTTTAATATGGAAATCGTTGTATGATTCGGTCGCGTTAACCATTCGGCCATACAACCTTTTAACCTCTTGCTTTCTTTACCGTCCAAACGGTAATATGCACACGTCTGCTAGCAAGACTGTCATTGTACCATACTGACTTACAGGCGAGCATATGTATATTTGCAGAGCAAGCCTACACCACATTGACAAATTCCTTATGCAAACTGTTTGCTTATCGGTAAAACTACAAGATAATCGGCATGTAATAGTTTAACAGTATAATCTAATTTGTAAGTGGGTTAATGCCTGCAAAACCTATTTCGTAATAAGCTACTTATTTATCTACTTTTAAGTTGGGTCTGGAAAATCGGATTTAGTCATCCAGTTTCCAATTCCAGTCTGTAGTTTCCAACAAATAGTCTGTTAACTAGGGGTTAGCTTCAAACCTAGAACCATTGCATAGTTTTTAATTTATTATAAGTCCCTTTTAAATTCGAAGGGGCACATTTTGATTGTTCTATACCATCCTGGTTTTTGCCTTGAGAAGTCTTAAATCGCGCCGTCATCCAAAACGCCGTTATCCCAACCGCAGATATCTTAGTTTTTTCTTTAAATTTTTGAACTAGTTATTTATAGTTACGGTTCTTTGCAAAAAAGTCAACAATAGATGGCAAATATTAAGAAGTAATTTTGACTAAGTCTTTTATTACTTACAAAGCACAATTTGCAAACGAATTATTTGTGGTTCCTTTGAACGAGTGTTTTTCGTGCAACTTTGCAAACTAAACTATTTGCTGAACAAATTGAGCATATTGATTGCTCAGGGTGGAATTGTTGTTTACAATCTCAGGCCTGGTTAAATGTTCCTGCAAATGTTGTTTGCGTTATACATACTGTTTAAATACAGGTATGCTGGTTAAAATATTTTAGTTTTAGTTTAGTATTCATTTTTTGCTCCAGTATTTAAAATATGGCAAACGCATTAAATAACGACTCAGGAACAGGAAAAGACGGCAAAACGAAAAGATTAGTTTTACAATTAGTTGCTCAGTTTATTGTTTTCTTAATAAAAACACAAACCAGGAACTTTGTTAAAGAATTAGAAAACAAGGAAATGACGACAAAAACACGTTTATAATTCAATTGACTAAACGTGTATTTAGACATGGCCAAACCTAACGTGTAAAAAAATTGTGTTTAAAAAAATATTATTAGTTTCCCACGGCACATTTAGCGTTCTTGCGGCACACTGTTTGCGAAGCACTGAGGTAACCTTTGCCCTAATTGTTGCGCAATAACCTCCATTATGCCCAAGCATCATGACTATGCTTAGACAAACTAAAAGTGAATAAACCGTCATTTATTTGCAGTATATAATATATATCTATACATAATTTAACCCACATAAAACTTGGCGAACAATATGCCCTTAAACCTGTTACCGATTTTTTGTTTGGCCCTGTATAAAGACGGCTTTGTTAAGTCCCATATGTTTTGAATTGACTATTTAAAGATAGTTTTGTTTGACCGGCAAATCTTAATTAAAAAACTACTTAAGGCTTAAACCTTTGTTACGTATTGGCTTATTAAAATTAACCCAAATAGTCTACCGTGCCCAGGTTTTAGAAATAACAATTTTGGCTTAACTATTTGCACAAGGTTAAAATCACTGTAAACTAAAGTGTTCTCAAATAAAATCTCCTTTTGCAGATATTTGCCAATTTTTACGACGTCATTTTTATTATGTCGTCACATTACAGAAGCAAAAATAAAATATCTTGGAGATGTTGGACATCAGGCCATATAAGTGTGTACTGCACATCGAATTTATACGCCAAGAAATAAAAAAAAATAAAAAGCAAAAATTATTATGACGTAATATTCAAAGGGGTAAAATCACGTACTTAATCAACTATATACGGTCATGGCCACATTCAATTTAAAATATATACAATCTGTAATTTTATTTGGGGTAACGCTGTTTCAGTGAAAACATAAATCGTGTTTAGTTTCGTTTATTTTTTAGTTTCCACGATGAAAACACGAAGCAGGACCTTTGATAAAAATTTGGAAAATAGAAAAAAACGGCAAAACGATAGTCGTTAGAACACGTCTAAAAACCAATTACAAATTAGACGTAGCAGCTAAACCAACATAAAAAATAGATAAAATAAAAATGAAAAAAAGTTTATAAAAAGTTACACGGTTGAATAAATGGTCATAGTTAGTTAATGTTCGTGGTCACGTTATCGTTAAATTAAGCGGGTTCCGGTTTTGAAAGTACAGTAATTACAGGGACTACTATTACATACATGTATGATCCGCCCGGGTAGTTTGGTTGGTTATTGCGTCGCATTTCAGCCGAAGGGTTGCAGATTCGATACTGGTCGCCTGCAAGCACTTAACGGACATTGCCTGATCCCAGTGGATTGATGGTTATACAAATTTAGAAAACTTTATAATCATACACAACATACTACTAAATCTCCAAAGGTGGGCGCGATGTAATCTGACAATTGTCCACGTGATAACGCCTGCTAAGAGCCTCTTTGTATTTTCCCATTAACAAGGGTAAACATAAATATCCTATCATACATATACAAATATATATTTTTATATACCAGTCTATTCTTGTAATCAAGCACTAATTATTGCTAGAGCAGTTTCACTTACTTTTGCATTGTCAACCACTGAATTTTAAAAACGTTCCATTGCAGGCGATAAAGCGCTGAAGATTGACTGAGTGATTATCGCGACGGTTTAATATAAACGGTCTAAATGACGAACCGGTAATAATTTTGAAACTTAGCCCTGTAAAAAATAAAAAAATAACGATGTGACAACAAAAATAGAGGACAACAAAATTGTTTTGAAGTTCGTGTAAATCATACACAATACAGGCAATCGAAGTGGGCGCGAGACAATCGACGATTGGGCCGGGTGTTAACCCCCTTGGTTTTGCCGTTCGCGGGGATAAACATGAATATCCTATCCTATCTTATCCTAAAACGTAGGTTTTTGGGCGAAGAACTATATATATTACTAACTGAATAATGTCGATGATGAAAAATTAATAATGATATCGTTTGAAATTGTTTTCCCTCTAAATCGGTCTCATTGCATCATGCTGGTAGAAACGTCGGGAAAATTCCAAATCTCTTTCAACAGTTTGATTATATCCGGACCGAATCTGAAACTCTCGATTGCTTGGAATGGAAAGATTTAATTAACAAAGTCAAATGCTTTAAAAATAAAGATGAAAATAGAAATTTTAATCTGTGTAATGTGAATAATTGTTTACATTAAATAAGTCTTGGATGGTGTCACCAATGTATAGCAATCATTTCAAAATTCGTTAAGGAGATAGGTTAAGAAAGATTTAATTTAGCGATTATAGACTGGCAAAATTTTTGGCAAAAAAAAAAGTTTTTTCGCATTATTTCATCTGTCCCTGACAGCCAAGCGTTAATGCTGGGCTCTGCATTGAGATAGGGGACATCAACAAGGGACACATCACGGGGTAACAGAACTAAACGTACCAGAAGGTCGTTCGTTTAACTTAATCTTGGTGGAAACCAAGGTGGACAATGTCCGATATGAATGTCCTGTATAGGTTAAAAATTAACCCACTTGCAAATGTAATTATTTGTGAAACGCACTGACGAAGATGGTGTTCGGGTAATACTTTAAAAACCGCAATGTCCAAGATATAAAAACAGTTTGTTACTGCTGGAATTGCGCGTTTCTGTAACTAGAAGTCTAATTGTGCCTTGTCTGGTATAGTATGGGTCGCAAAGGGATGTAAAAAACAAGTGTTAAATAATTATAGCGACAAATCAAATTAAAACAAAATAAGGAGAAAGTAAAAACTGTTTGTGCGCTAAAATTAACTGTTACTCTTAAACTGGACATGTTGCACTAAAACGACATAGTAACAAGTTTGAATTAACGTTGTAAATGAGTAGGGTGAATGTGTATAGTTAACAAGGTTGTTTTCAGGTTAGTTTAATCAAATATGTTTTAAGATATAAAACAGATACTAGAAGAAAAAAATGAAGTTTACCCAAAATTTGCCACTTCTTCTAGCAATCCTGGCTCTAGTTGTTGCAGTATGTGATGCCTGGACAACTGTCGGAGTCATTGACACTGAGACAGAAAACGTTGAGGTTTTTTTGTTTATTTGTTTAGTTTCGAACTCATGATGGTTTCGTTGATAAGACCGTTTTGGTATATGTAAGTCGGTAAATGTTTTGGTCGCGCTATCCATTCGGCCAAAAGTTGGTTCATTGTCATCGAGCGTTAAATCACTAACCTAGAAGTCTCGAGATCAAAACCAACCGCTAGTAAGTTGGTTGTATCCGTGACCCCTTGGTAGGGCACCCGACGGACCTGTATTTGTTTAATTTCGAGATACTCCATTTCCTATGTGCATACATTGGTACTTAAAAGTTTAACAAAAAGTAAATTGAAATGAATTAAGCCCATTATTTATATATAGCGTCAAGCCCATGAAGGGTTCACAAAATTAACGGAAGTTGCTTTAACACTGAAAATTAATGGGATGAACGTTAAAGCAACGTTCATGAAATAATTGCCTTATTGTTAGGATAGCAGGATAGGATATTCATGTTTATCCCCGTGAATAGAAAAACCAAGGGGGTTAACACATGGGCAATCATCAGATTACCTTGCGCCCACCTTCGGGTTACCGGATCTATTGCGGTGTGTTGTTTATGATTCATACGTTCCTTTAATTAAGTAGAACCCAATGAATCCTCTGGGTTAGGACAATGTCCGTTAAGTGCCTTGCCCAAGGACACAACCGACTAGCTAGCGACTAGTTTCGCACCTGCAAACTTTCGATTGAAAGGCGACGAACTTAACCGCCAGTTTAACCGACCGGAGATAAAAATCGGAGTATTTTATCCCAGGTTACCGAACAAGGCTCGGGTGGTTCTGACTTTACAATCAACACAACTGACACCGCTGCTAATAACAACGTCTCGATTGGTTCGTAAACCTTTACAGTTGCAATATTTTCACTAAAGAAAAAATCATAAATATTGTTCTAAATTTACCTTAACTGCCAAGAAAAATATGGAAAAAACTGTTCTGTTGTTGTAATAAAATACCGTCGGGTAACCGGAGCTATTGCAGTGTGTTTTATATGATAGACACGTTCCTTCAATTTCGTAGAACCCATTAATCCGCTGTGTTCAGGCAAGTTCCTTGCCTTCCTTGCCCAAGGACACAACCGACAACCGACTAGCTAGCGACCAGTTTCGTATCTGCAACCTTTCGGTTGAAAGGCGATGCACTTAACCTCCAGACTAACCGGTCGGATCTACGAAGTGTTGCAACAATTGGGGCACCTATAAATATTGCAAATTATAACCAAAGGTACCGCGTTACCCTAGTTGTAAACCATCCGCTACTATATCTTATCGGTCCCTTTTGAATTCTGCATGAACCGCTGTCAGAATGGCCTTTAAAAAATACGAGAAAAAGGTTGTTCCATTAGAGTGCACACGTGTACACTGATGTTGTGTTTCAAAGCCGGCCGTTCTGTTACTTCTGCCTTACGCCTGAAGCAACTAGAGAAAATAATTTCACCCTCAATTACAGCGTCAGTTAGACATTGCAGTAGAAGTCCAGTCATGGCTTATCAACTTGAAGAAAGAGGAACACCGAACACGCTTGATTATAGGATTTATTACAGTAAGTAGCGTGTAATATTTAGTGGAAGTGTTTTACGCCTAAAAGTGGATAGGATAAGATTCGCGTTTGTTCCCGTAAATGGAAAAATGTAAGAGGCGTTATCACACGGGCAATTTTCAGATTACCTCGCACCTACTATAGGGATACTGAAGCTATTGCAGTGTGTTATGTATGATTGCTGGATTAATGAACCTATGGCCTAAATTCTTGGTCACAAGGCTACCGTGGACCCACTCATACTAATGTATGTATGTATGATTGGGAGTTTGGTAGAACCAATCATTGACTTAAGTGCAATCTCCACCAAATGCTTTGCCCAAAGACACAACAACCAGCTAGTGACATAGTATGAATTTGTTTTATTATTGATGTTACCAACAGAAAAGGATGGAGTTGCACTTTCTCCGTTCCACGATATTCCTTGGAAGGTTGAAGGCAATGAGGTGAGTAGAGCTGGTCCTGTTGTATTTTAAGCTTTATATCGTTTGTTTTTAATAATTTTGATTGTAAATTATTTTATTTTAGCTTGGGTTTGGCGCTGATATTTATATCCTTCTTTATTGTATATTTTTTTTGTATTTTAACGACTGTTGGTTTTACTGGTTTTTTTCTTAATTCTGTTCCTGTATCATGATTTGTTTCATTTGCTTTTATTAAGGAAAAATGAATAAAGTCATGGCTGGCTTAAACTTAAACTAGCCAGTCATGACAAGATCTTGTGTGTGCAACTACAAAAAAAGTCTCTGTGCATTAGTGATATTTTTTTAATGTTTTTATTTTAGCATACTTGACCATTACATCCCAAATTCCATTATAGCCCTGAGCGCTATAGTAACAAGCTTTCTTTGATGTAAATTCTAGTCCTGGCGTTACCATTGAACCATCTCTATTATTGTATTCTCCCCTATGCTAGTCGATTATTTTACTCACTCACCCACTTTAACCCACAGACCACCTACAATATGGTGGTAGAAGTTCCAAGGTGGAGTAACGCTAAAATGGAGATCGCCACAACCGAGAAACTTAACCCAATCAAACAAGACACGAAAAAGGGAAAACTACGATACGTCGCCAACACTTACCCCTACAAAGGCTATATTTGGAACTACGGTGCCATTCCTCAGGTTTGTGGGTCAGAATTTCCATATATGCCATCATTTTTAAAAATTAAAAAAATATTGTATTTTTTTTTATTTTTAAAAATTAAAAAAATATGTTGAATTTGAGGTTGGATTTTTATTTCAATAAATTTAAGTTTGCACAAATTTGGGTTTGCACTATTAACTGCCTTGCCATAGCTGAGTAATCAGCAGCTAGTGTCGCTCCAACAACCTTATGACTTATAGGCCGATGCTGTAACCATCAAAGCCAACCAATTTTTTCTGTTTTTTTTTTTCTAGAAATGAATATAATTTTGATTTCCAATATAAACCCTTTTTCCGACCGTTTTTTTTCTGGTTTTTCTGTTTTCTAGAACTGAATATAATCTTGATTCTAAAAAAACACTGTTTTTCAGACGTGGGAAAACCCCAGCCATGTTGACCCAAACACGGGGCAAACTGGTGACAACGACCCGATTGACGTCTGCGAAATCGGGTCCAAAGTCCATGCAAGCGGTGCCGTTATACAGGTGAGGTAAACTTTACATTATTTTTAAAAAACATTCAAACATTATTGTTTCATTTGAATCCTTGTATGAGAGGTATTGTTTAGTAAAAGCGTGGTGCTCTTTATATTTCGATTAGCAGATATAATTTTGAGAGGATAAATTTAATTATTGAAACGAAAAACAGCTAACACAGTTAACATCTAACAATTAAAGAACAAAAAAACATATCAAACATAACACAATTATTGGTAAGTAATAAAAAAATGAATGTAGAAAACCTATGATTACTATTTTGCATAACGAATGTCATTAAAGAGGTTCAAACTAAATGGAGGAGCCGTTCAAATAGAAATTTTACGGTAAATGTGAAAGCAAATCAACATACAGCTGTGTGGCCGAATGGTTAAAGCGACCGATACATATACAAACTTCTAAAACCTTAATGTGTTTTGAAACTAAGCTCATAACAAAAATCAAATAAACATAAGCGGCCATTGAACAATATTCATTAGTGTAATTAATCTTAAGCAAAGCCGGTTACTTATTAACACATGTTCACGGCAGTAGCAGTTTTTAACGCTAGATTATCCATCTCCATCTTACATCATTATAGATTTTATTTCCTTTTACTACCAGTCATTAGGATTTGACTAATCCAGATTAAACATGCATTTCGAAATGAGCATGTTTAAGGCCATGAACTGTTTAACCCTTTAACTGCCGCTGTCGACTCAAGTCGACAGCGCCGAAAATTGCATAAGTGGAAAAGTATACGGCCGATTTTGATAAGTGAGATGGCGCTGGAGAGCTGAATAATTTCTGCGTTTACCAATATAAGTTGATATATAGGTTTGCATTTGAAATTTTTTAGTTATTTGAGCTTTAAAAAACGTATACATATATGTGTGGTTTTGGTTGTTTTAATTAGTTTTAATTACTGTTTTAGTCCCCGATTAGTTTTCAACTATTGTCGTCATGGTTCGCTTGTTTAGTTTGAAAACAATCCATTCGTTTTTCGCTTGTACATTTTGGATTAAGCCATTTTTTGAGCTTATGGAGGGTAAAAACAGATATTTTGATGAAGAAACTGCACTTTTGTTGGCTGATAGTGAATCTGGAAGCAGTTGTGCTTTGTTTTTCAGTACTTCTAGCCATAAAGATCCTTTTTGAAGATGTTTTGCATCAGTTTTGTTTTCCTGTGGCTATGTGTTTGTGTTTCATTGGGCGAAAGTAAAAAAAAAAAAAATGATTTGCGTATTACGACGTCATCAGTCAAGTTGTGAGGTCATCACAAAAAGAGTAGTACAAAAATGATCCAAATATAATCATAAATAACTTTGTTACATACTGTTTTGTTTGTAAATGAGAAAAAAAGATAGTTTTGTTGATCTAAATAGAAACACATGACGTCATTGCACAATGCATGACGTCATCAAAATTTAACTAATGCAAAACAAAAGAAAATTTATTACTCAATAACTTTTCTGTTGATCATATCATGCTTACATCAATGGTTTTTTGTACAGAAGCTTCTAACCTAAGGCGACTTCGCCGAAAAATGACCTAAAAAACACCCGGCAGTTAAAGGGTTAAAATTACATTTTTTTAATGTTTAATAAAATGTTTCGTAGATGATTCTTTTACTAACTGTTATTTAATGTTAAAGTTGGTTTAAAGAGATTTAAAATATTCTGTACATGTACCCAATACATTCCATTAGAAAATTGGATTTTCTAATAAACCATTCATGATTTGAACTTCGCAAATATAAACTTTAGGCTTGGTGGCCGCGTCCGCTATTTTTATTAAACTATATCCTTTTGTTAATGACGTTTTTTAACGACTGTTTGTTTTGATGTCTTTTCCTGTTCCCGTGTTGTGATTTTATTGCAATTTTTTAATACTGGGGCAAAAAATAATTAACTAAAAACTATAAACATTAAAGTATTATTAATATTAGTTAAAAACGGATTTTAAATATGTAGTTCCTATGTAATCGCTCATTTGGTAGAATTTTTTGGAAACAAAAATTATAAGATTGTGCAATTGGTTACTATATGCAACCTGTAAGTAAAGGAACTGTTTCTTATCGGTATTTCGTTTGCTTATTAACATTCGGTTGTGTACAAATATTTAGGGTCATGAGTCATGGTTTTTTAGAAGTTTGTGCAAGGTAGATTGTGGTTTAAATTTCGACTAATTTGGTAGACTAAGATAAGATAATATGCTGCATTTGTAGTGGATGAAGTAATTTGCCTTAATATTCGCATCACCAATTAAGAGGTCCTATTAATTCTTGCCACAATTTGTAATGTTCTTATCATACACATTTCCATACAAATCAACCTTGATAATCACACCACCTGTCCATCTGTGCCACATTTGCAAAGTCCCTACCATACACATTTTCACACAAACCAACCTTGATAAGCACACCGCCTGTCCATCTGTGCCACATTTGCAAAGTCCCTACCATACACATTTCCACACAATAATCAACCTTGCTAAGCACACCACATATTATTCTTTGCCTTAACCAAAGTACAATTCCTTTGTTTCAATATATTCTTTGATATGTAAGATATGCATAGCATATGTATAACCAATACCTGTGCTGTATTCTGTATATACATGTACCATATACTTTCCCATCCCCAGGTTAAAGTGCTTGGAATACTTGCAATGATAGATGAAGGAGAAACAGATTGGAAAGTGATCGCAATAGATGTCAATGATCCGGATGCTGCTAAACTGAACGGTTTGTTTGTTGTCATATCTTTGTGTTTTATTTCACAGCAAATGCATTTTTTGATCTTTAAAAATGTTTACTGAACTGAACGGTTAGTTTAAAACTAAACGAACGTTTAGTTTGTTGTATAACTGAACGGTTTGTTGTCATATCTTTGTGTTTTGTTTCACATCAACTGTATTTTTTGATATTTAAAAACATTTACCAGGGCCAAAAGTCGTGACACATGCCGTGTGAGTAAGAATTTACTATTCCAAATAAAAAACTAATTAACGTTACCGGGACCATTTACTATTCAACTGGCGTTAGGGGATTAAAAAACACACTCAAGTGAATTTTTACATATTAGAAATTTGATGGATTTTTTTTACACACAAGTATATAAAACTGCATGAAGTTGCTGGTCAAAAGCATTAAGTTAAAATGTAGGTAAATTGTAATTTTCGTATTGAGACGTTTTGGAATTTACCTCAATTCCATTATCAATTACACCAGCGTGGTCCAACGATATAGGGTTGTATGCTAAATAGTCAAAGGAACGCGGTGATGGTACAATGGTTAAGCTGTTGTTTTTCTGATTATTTTGTTGGAAGTGGCCTGCAAGCTGTGATATTTTTGTGAAATGGCCCATAAGTTATGTAGTTGTACCATGCGAAATTATAGCATAATGCATGGAGTTGTAGGATAGTCTATGCAAAAAAAATAAACTCTAAATTGTACTTTTCATATTGAGACGTTTCGGAATGTAACATAATTCCATTATCAATTACAGCATAATGCATTGAGTTTTAGGATAGTCCAAGATAAAAGCCTAAAATTAAAATTGCACTTTATTTAAAAGACATTTTATTACATTAAATTAAATTAAATTTGGTTTGTTATATTTCAATACAAAAATGACTTTAAATTGATAAATTTCGAAACAACACAAAATCGAGTGTGCAATAAATATGGTTTAAATAAGCCTTACTTAACGATAATGAATGTTATAAGATAAAGTTGCTTAACCACTTTTCTGCTCAACCCAAATTTAATTTACCTTTAAGGCGATATCTATCCACGCACACTGTACAGTACTGAACACATGTAACGTTATTGGCACCGTAGGTATAATCAAAATATCTAATGCTTGCCTGCAGGCACTGTGGTTATTAATGAAACCTACAAAACTGGGTATTTAAACACTAATTACAGATCTATTTTCTATTTTTAAAAAAGGTTGTTAATTATAAGTATTAAATGATTAATTGTTATTTTTATTACATTATTAGTTTATTCATGATTTATAGTAAAAGAAAGAACTGTAAATCCAGGATATTGAAGCAAAAATTACTTGGGCAATCTTTCTAAAATAAGAAATATATTTATCACATAAATGGGTATTTTTAGCCTCTGCAAAAAATACGAAATGGGTAAATCACCAGAGCAAAAATCACAAGAATCTGTACAGTAACATTGGTTCTAAAATATGGCCATATTTGTAAAATAACTTGTTGTTCTACATGGTTTTTAAATTTTAGATTCTTCATTTTTGTGTCATTCATTTTGTGACCCAGTTTAAAAGAAAAGCAATGGAGCAAATCATGGCATAAGAACAGAAAAAATGGCAAAATGAACAGTCGTTAAAATGTATCATTAAAAATAAATAAATAAATATACCCAACGTGGCCGCCAAACCGGGTGCTCTATGTAAAGTGAAAACAGACGCACTCTATTTTACATCCAATCTACATCCATTTTGGCAAACTGCTCGCACGTCTACGCACCTTACGTCACAGACATATTGCATTTTACATCAAATCTGCAAGCATTTTGTTGAAGTACTGCCATGTTTATTTACTAAATCACAGTACATTACAGACACACTGTATTTTACATCCAATCCTTACACACACTGTATTTTACATTCAATCCTTACACACACTTTATTTTACATCCAATCCTTACGCATTTTGGCCCGACACCGGGCACGAGGTAATCTGACGATTGCCCGTGTGTTAACCCCATTGGTTTTCCCATTCACGGGAATAAACATGAATATCCTATCCTGTACTCACTTAAGCACAGTACATTACATACACACTATATTTTACATACAATCCTCACGCATTTTGGCCAAATGCTCACACGTTTACGCACCTTTCATCACAGACATCAACGACGTCGAGAAAATCAAACCAAACTATCTCGACGACACCCGCAACTGGTTCCGGGTCTACAAGGTCGCCGACGGGAAACCATACAACAGTTTTGCATTCGACGGCGCGTATAAGGACCGTGCCTTCGCGGAGAAGATTATCGCAGAAACCAATGTGTTTTGGAAGGATATGATATCCGGGACAACTGCTTGTAATCTTGATATGTAAGTTTATATTTTGATATGTATTTAATGTATATTTTGATCAGTTAACTTTATGTGTAAGGAATTTAGCAATCTTGATATGTAAGTGATTGTTTTCATTTGTTATCTTGATATGTAAGGAATTTAGCGTTGGGTTAGACGTTTCACCTATTTTTACGCTAATTGTCGAACCATTTAGCTTGGTGGGTTAGTGCGTGGCCTTTTAGTCTGAAGGTTGCAGGTTCGAAACTGGTCTCTTGCTAGTCAGTCGTGTCCCTAGGCAATTGGCTGGCAATGCCTGAACCAAGCTGCTTAATGGGCTCTTCTAAATGTGTGAAGGAACATGTAAATCATACATAACACACTGCAATATCTCCGGTAACCCGACAGTGGGCACGAGGTGATCTGACTATTGCCTGTGTGTTAACCCCCTTGCATTTTCCTATTAACAGGGATAAACACGAATATCCTATGCTATCCTATTGTTGAAATTCCTTAATGACCAATTACACCTTATAATGTGATTACATTTGCTTAACAGCAGAATTTTTTGTCTGTGAATATCCTATCCTTTGTGACATAACAATACCTTTTGTTACAGAACGAACACGACCTGTCAAGGATCTCATAGTAAAATCGACTCAACGGCCGCTGGCCAAGTTGTGTCAGCTGTAAGTGATTTTCACAACTATTTTCTGTATTTTTTGGTTGTTTAGTGATTTTTATGTCAAAAAATAGAAATTGGCGATTTTTAGAAGTAATTTGTCTGATCGGTTAGTCTGCTGGTTTAGTGCGACGCCTTTCATCCGAACGGTTGCAGGTTCGAAACTAGTCGCTAGCTAGTCCGTTGTGTCCTTGGGCAAGGCACTTATCGGACATTGCCTGAACCCAGCGGATTAATGGGTTCCCTAAATTGAAGGAACATGTTTATCATATACAACACACTACAGTAGCTCTAATAACCCGACGATTGGCGCGAGATAATCTGACGATTGCCCGTGTGTGTTAACCCCCTTGGTTTTTCCATTCACAGGGATAAACATGAATATTCTATCCTATCCTAATAAGACATTATAAACTGTAGCAGGAAAGTAGTATACCAAATTGCTTAAACCCAGTATTGCCCATAAAACTATGATGTTAACATTTTTTCTATTCCACAGAATCCACCTTTAGGTAAAGCTGTTCCTATTCAAGACGAAAAAGGTAAATTTTAATTTACCAAATTCAATCCTTATAGATTTTTAAATAATTCCTTTATTGCGTTTGTCATGTAAACGACAACAATTTAACTTGTCATTGAATCAATGCACAACACACTGCAATAGCTCCGATAACCCGACGATGGGCACGAGATGATCTGACGATTGCCCATGTGTTAACCCCCTTGATTTTCCCATTAACGGGGATAAACATGAATATCCTATTCTCCTATCCTATCCTTATTTTTTTTAAATCAATTTTTTCAGGATTTATCCACGATTATTGTAAGCTCGCAACTAAACTTTATTCAATCTAAACACTTGTACTTTTTGCAGCATGTGCTTGTTTTTTCCTGCCTAAGGAATAGAACAAATATGCAAGAAGCATCACCATTCCAATTCCAATCCTGTTACTAATCGTGCACAATTGTACTTTAAACCCTTTGTATTTTACAGTATATAATGCCCATACGTTAATTGATTGCAAATTTGTTGTCAAAAAATGCGGAAAATCGTAAAAAATTCTCGGCAGTAGCAATATTTTAATAGTTGTCGTGGTACTAGCAATTCTTTTTAACCGCTGTTGAAGATTTGAATGTAATTAAATCGTTTGTGGAAAATTTGTGTACTTTGCAGTAAAAACAGATGGTATATAATAGCACAAAGACAGTATCTATAGGATATTCTCAAAGGCGTTCAACCAATTATTCTCTCTCTCTCTCTCTCTACAACAAACTGTCCTCACAAAATGGGCTGTCAATCAAAATCCTTTTATAGAAAATCTTAAGATTAAAAATGGCGGTTATCTTATTGTGATTCTGCAAAACACTTATTTTAACACCGTAACTAATGGGTACCACCCGTCACATCCGTCGGTCTTAATTGGTTATACACCATATTTAATTTATCCACAGCGTGGATAAACAAAACGTGCAATAATCGTCAATTACCTTGTGCCCACCGTCGGGTTACAGAAGCTGTTACAATGTGTTTTTTCGACTAAAATGTCTGTACTTTTAAAAATATATTAATTCATTTGGTTTAGCGACGCCAAAGTGAATAAAGGCTCTTTGGTCAAAATCAGTTGTTGATTACTTTGAGTGTGCTTGGACAGGTCACTTGGCAGATTTCCCCAAATCCAGCATTTAGACTGTAAACACAACACTCTGCAACAGCGGTTAAGATTAAGCTTAGTTTAGCATAGAATGTCCAGTTTATCCCCGTGAATGAAAAAAACAAGGGAGTTAACACACAGACAATCGTCAGATCACCGTCGCAGCTAATTTAATTTGTTACTTGTTTTTTTAATGTTACTGTTTATGATGTATATGCGTCTTGTGACCAAAGGTACGTTTATACTATGTGCTCATTGTGGGCTTTATTTAAATTCGAATCTCAATATTATAATACATGGGTTATTACACACAAATATACTGAATGTTGCATACTAAAACGATACAACGCACTGGTATGTTGCTGGACAGTTTTATAGCAGGCCTAAACAGCGTCCAGCGAAGGGTAGTCATCAATCAAGTAGTTCGCGTATATCATAAAGGGGGAAACTACACGGAGGGAAAGGGGGAATGAGGGAAACTGCACACTAAAATATAGATTAAACGTTATAGAAGAGTTAGTTTTAAACATGGAAAAGAGTTAGTTTTAGAGTTATGATTTAATTGTGTTTAGGGAAGGGTTAAAATGGATAAGGATAAGATATTCATGTTGTTCCCTGTGAATGGGAAAACCAAGGGGGTTAACACACGGGCAATCGTCAGATCACCTTGCGCCAACCGTCGGGTTACCGGAGCTATTGTAGTGTGTTGCATATGATAGATACGTTCTTTTAATTTAGTAAAACCTACTAATCTGCTAGGATTTAGTATTGCCCCTTCATAAAGTTGATCGGTTAAAGTAGCCACTGCGTAATAATTGGCACTATGTCTCATAAATGTCGGCCATATTTATTTTACTTGGACGGTCTGAAATGGGAAATAGTCGTTGCCAACGTTGGGCCAATTGTTACCCTAAAGTTCTTTTGTGGTGTAGCCAACACGCATATGCTACCAAACATATTAGTCACACAAACGTTAATTCATCGGGGTTTCGTTGTCAAGAAAATGCTAAAATCGTTGTCAAAAATACCCAAAATATCATTGATCACATTTTTTAGTTCCGTCCATTTTACAAAACAAAATCACGCGCACTTAGTTGTACAGTGATTTCACTTACATCAGCTTAAATTTTACATTTAATTTAGCCTGCAATAGAGTAAAAATACGTTTGCTGAAATATTTAATATTTTCCGCCCGGTGACAGTAAAAATTCACTCTCGTGATGTCTGATTATCATTTTACATGATTTCGATGTCCAATTCAGTAAAATCAGGGTTTGTGTTGCGTCATAGACCAGACTAGCCCAGTGTCCGGTGACGAAAGTGAGTAATCAGGTGTTTTTATACAGAATTTCTTTTTATCGAACTAGAGTAAGCAGTTTATTTCATTTTTTGACTTATAACCACCGTTAAATGCACACAGAACAGGCTGTAACTCAAAATTAAATAACCTAGTTGATTTTGTAGTTTGATCAGTCAGTTTTCTGTTTTCATATTAACGTGGGTGTTGTATACATTTTTTTAACACACACATTATTGTTGTTTTACATAATAAGTCTATTTTTTTATGCCCAGCTCATCTTACGATCATTCTAAATAGCCATCCAAATATCTAACCAGACAGAGTGCCAGACATAGTAAAAGTAACTCCACTGAAATTTGGTATGTTGGGTTAATGTAGGAATACATTTTATTACCATAAAGTATATCGTTAAGTAGAGATAATTATTACTGATACATGCAATTCTGTTTGGTTTGTGAGGTTCATTACCCTACTGGAAAGTTCGTATGATGCGCCGGATATATCTGAAGTGGCGCATGGACTACTTTTTTGGGTATTGGCGCAGAAAACTTCAAAAATCATGCTGGCGTGGCGGGATTATACTTTCTTTCATTTATATCAGTATTTTTGACACTTTAAGCTTCATATGTCCAAGTTTTAATTAAAAAAATATGCAACTTTGTTTGTGGTGACGCAAATTAGTATTACTGGCGTGGCGCAAAATTTAGGTTAAAAAATGTTGGCGCAAAAAAACGGCGCACAGAAAACGAACTTTCCAATAGGGGTTCATTAGTGCAATTGTTCTTCTACTTAATTTTTTAAACTATAATGAGCACAGCACGATGCTTATTTTGATTGGTGTATAGCATATGAGTCAGTTAAACATACCATTTTAGCAAAATATGTCTTGGTCAAAATATTGCGGAACATATTTTCTTTGTAAAATATGCAGATTGATAAAGTTTCAGAAACTGAAGATAGTGTTTAATAATTTGAAAGTTGTAAGCTGTTAAACTGACTTTTAGTGTTTGTCAGACATGCATTCTAAAGCATGACTGACACTAGGGATGCACAAACTAGAATATCGAATCTTCCGGATTCGAATCCTACGGGATTCGAATCCAAATATTACGTTTATTTCGAATATTTGGATTCGAAATAATATACATTGCACATTAAGAAACTATAATTGCATGGAGTTCCTTTTTATTTCCATTGTACATATTGCAACAGCGTTGATTACAACGGATATTATAAGCGCGCAGACTTCCACCGTTGCGCCGCAATGTCTGTTTTATAATAACGCAAAAAATTCCCTGCGCATTTAAATAATTACGCCGCTTTTCCAGCGGTGTTTATTGCTTTGATCGGCGGTTTGACCTAGGGTTACGTTGACCTAGATATACAGGACCACTGACGCACTCCCGTTTTCCCCATGTTCTTTCCATTACTAAGTATTAGCTAGAGAGAACAGTAGGCTAACATCGGTTAACGGTTAACGTTTTTTTCTTTGATCAGTTAACCGTTTTAAGAATCTGGGTTCTTGCACAGCCCTTGCAGACACATAAATATTTGGTATATTCTTTCCGTATTGTTGACGCTGAGCTGCGTATTAACGACCATGCAATATTTCAGCGGGGGAAGTAGTTAGATTAAACACTTAAACTCCTGGCTTAATCTTTTAGCTTTGTAAATCGTTAGTATCATAGTTCTATCCCAGTTAGTTCGAGGCATAGGGCCGATTGTGACGTCATACAATTTCGCGCAACGGCAACATTTTACTGAAGTCGCCGCCTATGATTATAAGTATGTAATCACACTGCCCAAAGAGGTAGTCAGCTGAAGCAGGAATTTTTGACGATCTTGCCACTTTAACTGGAGTTTGCTTTTTAATATAGAATAGGATTCGATATTCTGGATTCGAAATAACTATTCTAGAATACCAAGATATTCTAGTTTGTGCATCCCTAACTGACACCCAGACCTTCGTGCCTATGCTTTAACCTGGGCATCTTTAAAATATATATGGAAATTATACAATTTTTGTAGTTTATATTTATTTATTGCGGTCTACATAATATATGTTCCAGTTTACACAGTATATATTGCAGTTTGCATTTTTATATTGTAGATAAGGATAGGTTAGGATATTCATGTTTATATCCGTGAAAAACCCAAGGGGACAATCGTCGTATTACCTTGCGCCCACCGTCAGGTTACCAAAGCTATTGCATTGTGTTGTATATGATAGACACGTTTCTTCAATTTTGTAGAACACATTAATCCACTGAGTTTAGCCAATGTCTGTAAATTGCCTTGCCCAAGGACACAGCTGGCTAGCTAGCGACCAGTTTAGCACCTGCAACCTTTCGATTGAAAGGTGACGCACTTTACTGCCAGAATAACCGGCCCGATAAAGAGGTTTTGAATTACATGTTTATATTGTAGTTTACATTTACCTATCTAGTTTACATAATATATATTGTAGTTTGCACTTCTATTGCAGTCCACACAAAATATACTGCGTTTTGCATTTTGATTAAGTTCCTGAAATTCTGCTGGTGTTCTTAATCCGATTGTGACATCACACTAGTTGTGACATCATAACCAGAATGACGACTACCAACCATGGAATGGAATCGCTAATTCCGCTCGTAAATAAGCTTCAAGATGCATTCGCTCATACAGGTACGGTTTTGTTTTGAACCTAGGTTAGATATGGATGGGATAGGATATTCATGTTTATCCCTGTGAATGGGAAAACCAAGGGGGTTAACACACGGGCAAACGCCAGATCACCTCGCGCCCATCGTCGGGTTACCGGATATATTGCAGTGTGTTGTATATGATAGACACGTTCCTTTAATTTGACTAACCGTTCATTGGGCCATTATGGAAAGCATGACAGTTTTCGACAAAATCTTAAGCTTGTTTTTCAGTAAAATAATATATTTGTAACTTTTTTATTTTTTTGGCATACCGGTACTGGTATTTTTTTGAGATTTGGCATAGATTCGGATAATTGTGAATGCATAAACTATGCTTTCCAGTCTGGTTTATTGACATTTTAAAATACCAATTTTTAAAATTTAAATTTTAAATCTTTTTCTAGAATAGTTTTCATTTTTCATAATTAAATCAATTTATTTCATATATATATACATACAAACAGGTAGTAAAATGCAGTCAATAAAAGTTATGAAAAAAAAGATGCAACAGTAGTAAATCATAAATAATTTTTCACCTAAATGAGACGTTTCGAAAATATTTATTCAATTTTCAATCAAAGTTTTTTAAGCTTCTTTAGTGTAGCTTAACTTTCCAAAGAAAATGATATAGACTAAGCTCCATGCATATTGTTTTGTAATTGTTAATCAAATGCAACAATGTAAATATCCATGTAAATTTGAACCATGTGTAATAAATATTTAAATTTGCACCACATCAAACTACATATACCATTGCTCTGCTTACTGTAAAACATTGTACCACTTAAGTTTTACTGGTATTATCAAGTAAACGGAAACACCAAAGGCGTTACACCATGTCCATGTAAAACACGCACCATTGTTATTGATTAATAGTGATGTCATAATGCTATCACACCGCTTCACTAAAAACAATATTAATCATCTAATAATAGGAGACCTTTGAACAGATAATAGACTGTGCATATGTTAACGGTTAACCAGTGTAAAATAAGAGACACAGTTACCCAATTTTTGTTTATACCATGCCAAACAAAAAGCGCAAATAACCAGATTGTGTGGTAACTGTGATATAATTAGATTCTTTTCACCTGTTTTTCTTTAACTTTTACTGATACAGCCTTTGCTAAGAAACAGTTAAAAATGTTTTTTTAATTTACGTTTTTAATTTCGAATCCTTACTATTCTTATTAAATTACTTGTAAAGATTCGAATCTTTAGGGATTTGTTCAGATTCAAAATTCTATATTGTGCTTTTCTACACCCAGGCACAACATTAAACATCGATTTACCCCAAATTGCTGTCGTTGGGGGGCAGAGCGCGGGGAAAAGCAGCGTGTTGGAGAATTTTGTCGGAAAGTAAGTTGGATTTCAAGTTTTTTTATTAAAAGTTGATTTCTGAGTCAAAATCTAAATTTGAAATTTTTTTATATATGGGCAACACTAAAAGGAAGGTAATGAGGGAAACTACACAGTAAAATTAGGGAAATATTTAATTTAAACTAATTTAAACACTGGCCTAAACGTTAATCTCAACCCAAGAACTAACCCTTACCCTAACCCCATGTTTAAAACTGCTTTCCCTCCTAGTTTTTCCCCTTTTATACCACCAAATTTGAATTTAAGTGTTCAATAGCATAATTCAAATTTTTGTTCCAAAAGTATTCTTATTAAGAGTTTGAATAGCAAAGAGAGCTTTATTAAAAAAATTAATACAAAATTATCAAAAGTAAAACTGTTAATACCAGATATTGTTGAGTTTTGAAATGATACCGCTGATAAATATAAATAACTATCTTACTTTAGTAAAAAAGTCATTTCATGAACAAACTAATTTGATTGATTTTATTTTCTAAAATAATTCTTCAGCAGCCTATACAGTGTTACAATTAGAAGTTAATTTAATCATGAAATTGAATCAAAAAATAGAGCTAAAAATTAAAAGTAACTATGGTTGTATACTTCAATAACATATGTTAACATAAGGCTGCCTTTGTCTGCAACTTCTAAATGGGCCGAGTAATCAAAAGTGTCAGCCCTAATTAATCCGTTCCAATTTAGTCCATTCGTGAAAGTAGGAATAATGATTATCTATTCCCAATTGCCCTCAGAATTAGCCACCAATGCCCTGTAGGTATGTTATTTGTGAGATTGAAATATTGATTTTTCCTCGACTGTAAAGTCTGCATGAGCGAACAGCTTCCTACTTTTGTTTGGGAGTGTTTCCATGCGCGTTAAAGTGTACTACTCATTTTCAATGGCCCTGGCCAATAAGGGTTTAAATTTATTTACAGTTTTTACTGGGTTAATTTCACAAGGAAACGGTGCTATTTTTGTGATATGTGTGCATGGTAATAGTGTCATACTGACACTGATGGTCAATGATGGACAAGTAAAAAATTATATAATATTTTGGTAATAAAAACTTTTAAAATGAGTGTTTTAAAACGTCTATAAAATGACCAAAAAAAATGCTAAATGTGTTAAAAAGTGAAAGAAGTTTTTATTTCTGGTATTTTAACCAATAAATACCGTTTTTATAGGAATGACATAGATAATTTTTCCACCATAGGTTACAGGTTATTGCTTTAAAGCCAACACTGGTTCATTATTTTTTTGCAGTGGTTCGTTATTTTAATCCAACTATGGTTCAATATTCAAGGCAATGAAGTTAATATTACCAGCATTGATTTTCTGTTTCTTTATTATGTTAGTTATTGATTAAATAAACTCCAATTGTCAAAGATGAATTTAATCCTGTAGAATAAATGTGTATTGTGTTAAAATAAATTAGTTTTTTTGTGTCCAAATAAACCTAGACTGTCTTTGTCCTATACCTGGTTGGTTTGTATGTATACACACTATTCATATACATAAAACAACACCAAAATTGTATTACTATGGATTTAAAAAAAATGATTTAAATATATCTGCCTAAATTATCCCTATACACCCCCTATGGTTTACGGTACTGAGTTGCTAAGTATGACATAATCTGGTCCATACTAATATAGATCCGAATCAAATTGATATTTGACAGGTTTGCAAAACCGAATTTTACCCTCATGTCAAAGTATTTTTGTTGTTACTTACTGCTTGTAAAGTAAAGATGACAGTGTCTGTCAGCCCTAATTAATCCGTTTCAATTTAGTCCAAGGACGGTTCTTGAAAGTAGGAATAATGATTATCTATTCCCAATTGCCCTCAGAATTAGCTACCAAGGCAGTTTAGAATTATTTTAGAATCAATAATAATTTTAAATCTAAAATTTCCAACCGGAATTCTGAAATAAACCTAAAAGAATTCCAAGTGTATATTTTAGCTACACATCTCCACTTTTTTCTCTAAGCATGGGACCAAAACTTAATTTTCTATAGATGTATAGTTGCGAATTGTTATCAGAATAAAATAATAATCATATCCGATTCAAATCAAATTTGATTTTAATAATTCTGGAATGGATAATTTTGTAACTTCATGGTTTCTTTTTCATAATATTTCTTAAAAAAGAGATTGTCTGTTGTATACTGGATTCACTTTTATTATAAAATATTTATCTAATTTAGGTAGTATATTAGAATGTTTTTATTTTATTTCTATATCGCCATATTATATTAGATTTTACTCTAATGGCAATCTTGTTTATTTTCTTACTTTTATTTCACTGAAACGCTGGAGTACTAGACTGGTTTCACTTAGCTATATGGCCTTATTGTATTGCAGTTATGCTCATGGCATTAATGATAATTTTTATTCCTGGTACCCTTACTCCGCCAAAAAAGGTATTCCATACTGATTTTACCAGATGTGTACATTTAAATTGAAGA
>CH002456.1:232266-270810 GCA_000149265.1 Ciona savignyi | reverse complement strand
AACCCAATTACTGTGGAGACTTCACATTAAACTGTTTCGGACTTACTATTTATTAATTACACACAAAAAGCGGAAGCTTGCTGCTGTTTGTCTTTTTTCTTATTTTTGCAGTTTTATTTTAAATATTTATGTATATTGTATACATATTACTATCATAAATTAGTTTATTTATATATTCTAGTGCAGTAATGTTCTGCACTTAAAGTGCTTCATTTATTAAACAAAGTGCAATAACTGTTTTTGCACCATAATAATGTAATGTCTGAAAGTGTGTTTTGAAACGGTTTTTTTAACCACTGCGGTGGAATTTCATTTTAGTTTTTTTTTCTTTTTTCACTTAATCCCAAAGCCGGCTCCCCCCTGAGTACTGGGTCGCGCTTGCACACTTTTACTTAAGGCTTAATTAAATAACATCAAATTTAATTAGTTAATTTTGATTTAATTTGTTTCGTTGAAACTTATTTGTATTATATAAGGTTTAACGGCCACGTCGTTTTTTTCCCTTAATTTGTAATGTGGTTTTCCACTGACGTGTTATAATTACTGTAGTTTTGCCGTTTTATCCTGTCTCCTCAATGTAAAATAATTTGTTTTATTCTTCCTTACTGTAACGAAGGAGCGAAAAAATAAACTATTCTAAACTAACTGAATATATTGCGTCGATGAAACCATATATACTGAGCCAATACAACAGCACAGGGCAACGTATAAGATCCATATTCAGATCCGATTTCTCTAATTATTTTGACTTCTTCTTGCGGATTGTCCCGTCGATATCGGTTGATTGCTGGGAACTCGCTTCGTTGCGAACTTTATCACTGAATACGAACAATTTCCTCGATTCAATACTTGTCGCAGAACTCAGGTTGAAAGACAACACGTACCAACTTTTCTTTCGTCCATCAACAATAAACCAAAGGAAAACACAGCGTGAGTTTTAGTATGTTTGCTATCTTGGTAATTCCCCTCAAATATATCACATAGAAATAAAACGACAATTTATATTTTAAGATTGTTTTAGTTGTTCCCTTTTACCGCTATAATCCTGCGGTCGGGCCGACGGCCAAAAATGCACGGGCCCGACGGTAACGCAGCCTGTCGGGCTGATGTTAAAACGTGATGGTCCGACGCACTGCCGACCACCATTTGCTATCTGGGTCGACTTTCAGCCGAAGGGTTGCGTTTTCGAAACTACTTGCTAGAGAGTCGGTTGTGTCATAGGACACTTAAAGGACATTTCTTAAACCCAGCGGAATAATGGGTTCTACCAAATTATAGCTCGCGTTTATGGGTTCTAGGCCTATATACACTGCAATAGCTTGCGTTTACTCTTAGTGTATTGTTTAGTTTAGTTAGTTTTAGTTTATTCATTTTTTGCCCCATTGTATTGTATGAGAATGGGTTAACCCAACAACTCGGCCGCACGACCAAACCAACTAGAACGCGACTTCAACATTGATTGATCCATGTGCCAAGGATCATGAGCTTCCTACCCAACAATAAGCTGAACGGTCATTTTTTCGATTGAATGTAGAATTCGAGTTTTTAATTACAATGGTCAGGCACTTATGTAAAATAAGAATCTTGTTACATAGGCTTCATCCTGACTAGTAATTCTGACCAATAAGTATTTTTATTTCAGAAACAGTAAATAGGCTACTTTTAAATACAATAAATACGGCGATTTTGGGAACAAAATGTGCTATAACCAACAAAAATTGTAATAGTTTCAAGAGCGTGGTCATAAAAGGCATTATATTAAAAGATAAGGAATACACCGCTATAAAACAGCATGTATATCGGACTGTAACATTCGATAATCCATAGATGTCAAAAGTAAGATCTTTTTTCTCCTCCTTGACTTTCGCACAATGAGTATGTACGACAAATACCACGCGAATGAGACAACAATGTTAAGCAACGTCATCAAATCTAAATAAATTATTACATCGGAACAACTTAAGGAATGATATCCATACAGAGAAGGTGGCCAGTCTCTTGTGGATAAAATAAATACATCTCTGCCATTATTATTTCGTTTTTCGTAATCTATTGAATATCTATTACAATGACACGATTGCGAAATTGGTTCAAGTATTACGTCATTAAACGCAATCCCATCTTGTGGACCAGCTTTAACCTTAACCACAGCATAGGTGTTGGGTAAAGTTGCGCATTCTGATTGGTTCGTTGGTGACCTGTCATCCGAGAGAAGCCGGTCAAAGTGTCGGTAGGTGGCGGTAGTGATGAAACGAGCCTCTCTGAAAGTGACGATTGAAGCTGCCAGCATGAAGGCCGAAACCGCGAAACACGAGATGCTCTGGAAAAATAGACGTTTGGGTTACGCCAGTCGTCTTCATCCCTAGATATGAGGGAACGCAGTTGTATAGTCATGTCGAATCTTGTCAAACCCTACACCGGTTCGAGATATTTCTTTTACCGAAAGTTTCGAACTAGGATAGACTCGGCCCGTTTTTGTATAAGATGATGTATGTATTGGTCGCGTTAACCATTCGGCCACACGAACGTAATATTTTCACAAATTGTCCGCCCAGGTAACGTCCCAGCATGCGACCGTTGGTTTCGATACCACCGCTTATCGAATTAAATACCCACATTAGGGTAATGGACAAGTACATTGGTACACCCACAGTTATACAACTGAATAATTTGAACTTATGGTATGTTGCCTTGGTTGTACAAATTTCTCCGCGCCTAGTTAAGTAGTCCAAAAGTGATTTTTTTAATGAACAAATATACAAAAATATGTTTTATTTCGGAAAACATTATAATATAAATACAAAACTAAAATAGTAGCTTACAAAAGTTGAACAAATCGGACAATTATTTCTTTAATACCTATACCTAAACAGTTAGCAGTAATTAGCTATTAGAACTTTTAAATTAAAAATTGCCTTAAAATGTCAGTAATTTTCATCGGATTAGATCGTCTTAGATGTTTCATTCCCCGATAAGCCTTGTAATTATCGGATTAATTAACTTAAACAGACAAGCGGCTTTTGAGTCTAAATTGTTACAACAATCCAATCCACAATGCTATTACCATCCAAACTTTACAAAGCAACCAATACTGAACACCTATAGAAAGCTAACCGAGCGCCGGCTCAATAGTTAGCTGACTTCGACCTTCAATGTCCCGGCATCGTAATTCAGGTGCATAAACAGCTTCCACACAATATGATAAATCGGTTGTTTAACGATGCGCATTGATATACGGATTATCGGTTACATCAGCTTCGGTATGCACCATTTACATTTAATAACCGAATTTTATAGTTCGCGTCCATTTATATTTGTTTCTGCTTATAAACAAACTGCAGGAGGATTGTATCGACTGTCGTTTTGCCGTTTTTACCGTTTTCCTATTTATTATCAAAGGTACTTCTGTGTGTTTTTATCGCGGAGACAAAACAAAAACAAACTTAAAACAATTAATATTATGGGTTTTACTGTGAATTGGAGACATCTAATTATGTTACAATAGGCAGCACAAGACCGAAGTTATTAAAAACACAGATTCAAAACTACTTGAACAGAACATCACATACCTTCCATGAGAATTTCCCAACGTTCCTGCGCATTTCGGCTTCAAATATAATTTAATCGTCCGCACCCACTTTAATACATGCACCCAACGATCTATCAATTGTAGAAGTATTATTAATTATTGGAACCCCCACACCTAGCCGGTATACACAACACTTCACTGCGTCGTAAAACTTTTATGACGTCTTAGACAGTTGTGGCATGCTATATGTAAATATAGCATCATTGTAAACGTGGTGGTTACTAATTTTGTCAATTAAGATATCTATGATATTTCATACACGAAACAACATCTGGCTGGGTTTGAACCGAAGTGAATTTTATTTTTATTTCTTTTACTTTTAGTTGTAATGAAAAATAACGTCAGTTTTTACTAATATAAACTCCAAAAAGTGGACTAAATATGCACATTTGATCATTTCTAATCATAAAACTTCGTTGTGCAAAATAAAAAATGACTGAGCTGGTCTTAAAGAAGGAAAAGAGGAAAGGAGGAAAGGAGGAAAGGAGGAAAGGAGGAAAGGAGGAAAGGAGGAAAGGAGGAAAGGAGGAAAGGAGGAAAGGAGGAAAGGAGGAAAGGAGGAAAGGAGGAAAGGAGGAAAGGAGGAAAGGAGGAAAGGAGGAAAGGAGGAAAGGAGAAAAACTTTTCTCACTAAAACTATGGAAACTAATCTAACTCTGTCCCTAAGACTAATCGAAAACCCAAACTAAACCCTGACTTTAACCCAAGCGCTTACAATAACCTTAATGTCATAATCTTCATTTTAATGTGCAGTTTCCCTTCTTTTCTCCCTTATTTATTCAATTCCTTGCATTTCCATATTCTTAACCATTTCGCTGCTTGTTATGGGTCCCATTTGAAAAATTGGGACACATATTGTTTTTGTCCGTTTTTTTTTTTTTTTCTTTTTTTTTTTTTTTTTTTTTCGTCAAACGCTTGACAGGCATGGCATGTCGCCCCGACATCTACCAGAAGGAATAACGGAATCGCAATGAGACTTCGCCATATGTTAGACAACATGTTCTAGATGAACAGAAACCAAAATTTTGGGAGATAAAACCAGAGGAATTCCCCTGGTGACGTTAAAAACCAAAACGATATTTTTTTCTAAAAAATTCGCTTTTTTAGGCATAGCGCTTAAACGACAGCACCAATTTAAATCAGATTTGGTGAAATGTAAGTGCATTAGTAACTGATTTAACACTAAGAAGAAATAAAAAAATTACCTAGGGAAATACCCTAAACAATAGGATTTTGTTCTCAAATCATGATTGTGACAAGCACGCCGATGTCGCCCCGACATCTACCAGAAGGAAAAATGGAATCGCAATGAAACTTTGGTATTTGTTAGACAACATGGTCTAGATGAACAGAAACCAACATTTTGGGAGATAAAACCAGGGAAATTCCCCTGAGACGTTAAAAACCAAAATGGTATTTTTTTCTAAAAAAAATCGCTTTTTTGGGCATAGCGCTTAAACGACAGCACCAATTTGAATCAGATTTGGTAAAATGTAAGTGCATTAGTAACTGATTTAACACTAAGAAGAAATAAAAAAATTACCTAGGGAAATACCCTAAACAATAGGATTTTGTTCTTAAATCATGATTGTGACAAGCACGCCATGTCGCCCCGACATCTACCAGAAGGAAAAATGGAATCGCAATAAAACTTTGGTATTTGTTAGACAACATGGTCTAGATATACAGAAACCAAAATTTTGGTTGATAAATCCAGGGGAATTCCCCTGGAACGTTACAAAACAAAACGGTATTTTTTCTAAAAAAATAGATTTTTTGGGCATAGCGCTTAAACGACAGCACCAATTTGAATCAGATTTGGTAAAATGTAAGTGCATTAGTAACTGATTTAACACTTAAAAAAAATAAAAAAAAATACTTAGGGAAATACCCTAAACAATAAGATTTTGTCTCAAATCATGATTGTGACAAGCACGCTATGTCGCCCCGACATCTACCATAAGGAAAAATGGAATCGCAATAAAACTTTGGTATTTGTTAGACAACATGGTCTAGATATACAGAAACCCGAATTTCCGGCGATAAATCCAGGGGAATTCCCCTGGGTCGTTACAAAACAAAACGGTATTTTTTTCTAAAAAAATTGTCTTTTTTGGGCATAGCGCTTAAACGGCTGCACTATATTTAGATTTGGTGAAATGTTAGACCATTAGACAGTATGTGCCAATTAGAAAAAGAAAAAAACATTTACTTAGGGTAATTACGTTAAAAACAAAGTTATGTTCCTGAATTAAGATTGTGACAGGCATGCCATATCGCACTGACATCTCCAACAAAGAGTCTACAAATCAGATTAAAACTTTAAGAATTGTTACATAACATGACCCACATGTGTTAAAACAGAAACTTATCTACTAAACCTAGGGGAATTCCCTGATACCATGAAAACTAAATCGGGCTGTTTTGGCAATTTAGCTTCATTTCACTTCGGCGCTTGAAACACCGGTTTAATTTAAAGCATTTGTGGTGAAAATGTTCGTAAATTTAAGACGTTTATTCTTTTTTGAACTACACATGGAAAGGAAATTTGGTTTGATAACTACGGGACCCATGCGTTTATGCTTGCAGAAACAAACTACACATTCAATGTATAAAATACAAGCTGTGGTGACAAGGGACCCTGTAGCATAAATATATGGCATACAACATGTGTTTTACAAATAGTGGTGGTTAAACAGGTGGTTGACACTCTCTAGTTTTAAAGTTGACATCGCATTTCCGTGGCGGAACATCGCGTACTATGCGGTTAGAAAGGAAGAGAATCACTGCACTGGCCACTAGAACTGATGTTACGCGCCTTAGAATATCCCAGTATTCAATATTTCTTTCACCGAAACATTTGATCGACCACACTTGAGTGAAACTGAATGGTTCCTACAACTAGGCGGGAAGTTATGGTCGGTTATATGCATAAGATGTGCATATTTGAACACATGCAAACCATATTGTTTACTTTCGTTATACAGACCGATTCCATACATACGCTGGCTAACTCGATGGCTTTTTACTCAAAACTTTCGCATCGGTCTTTTATTGATCTAGGCTTTCCCGCTTTGGCCGAAATATGGTCCTCACAAAAAGAAACGATATTTGCCCAGCAAATACCTTCTTGTTTTGTCAAAATACTCGTAAATCTAAGTATAGACTCTCAAAAGTCAATAGTAATCTACGTAAACAAAATGCACTGAAATGGTAGAATACATAACCGTAATGTGCTACACTTTATATGCGACAATAATATATCTCTCGCTTCCGATCACAGTAACGCGACGCCAAAGGAAATGATATTAAGCTCGTTGCAGTCTGTGAATAGCTACACCGAAATGTAAAAATTCGAAAAGTTTATGAACTAAAATACAGAACAACACATTGCAACTACGACTGCTCTCCTTTGAGCGTATATGTACACTACACAGAGAGATACATCACACATGTGTGTTGTTGTTTTTCGTAGAAAGAAATTGCCTCTCACCGTCTGCCAATTAACAGCTTACCGGGCTGTTAATGTTCAGATCACTTTAGATACAAGGGTTGTACTTTCTAAACTTCCCGGTTACTTCTAGATTATGAAACATCGCTGCGTCGTAAAATTGGAAGCGAAACTTCAAACAGAAAGCTACACTGGCCAAGGGAATCTGCCAATAAAACAATTTCAAATAAAAAATTTGTTATTTTTTTTAACCGGGTTAGTTTTGAATCCACGATGAGCTCATTACTGAGAACATTTTTTATTTGTGAGTCGGTTAATTAATCGGTCGGGTTAACCATTCGGCCACACGACCGTAAAAACCTGTAAATGGAAGAAACGGTCATGTGACCGAACTGTGAGTGCCACTACGTGATATACAGCTTATAGTCACGAACCACATGTTCGTTGACGCGCCAACAATTAAATCAAGAAACATCGTGGATAAATGGAGCTGTTATGTAAGCAATCAATTTGTGCGAACTTTATACAGCAGATGCTTAAAACTGGTTCCTAAGATACAAGAATAACTGCAAACAGAACTGTTACCTTGACAGGTATCTAGTAGGTATCTAGTGGCCTAACTATACTTAGTATATTCTATACGTGGTATATTTTGTTTCCAGGCAGACATTCTATGAAACAAGTATTGTGGGTTACAACATTAAAAAAGAACAACATTTGACATGTTGAATTAAATTTTTAAATTTATTTATGTGAAATGCTCGTTCAAACCAGCATTTCCAGACGACATATCTACATATATCACTCCGCTGTAATGGTGTACCGGTCTAACGAATTAGTCTATCTAAAATAAATTAACTTTATTTGTTCAGATGCTCGATAAATCAGACTCCTGTCTCGTTTGTGTTTTCGTGATGTTATTATTGTGTTGCAATCCAAATACCTAGCTTTACGACTTGTCGTCAAAATTGACAATTTCACGGTCGGTGGATGGTATTGCAGGACGCTCCTTCGCTGGTCTGGTTTGTTGAGATTGATTCAATTAGTTGGGAGAAAGGAAGGGTGGGGCAATGCCATCTATGACTTAAATGTGCCAATTCTGGTTGGACAGTATCGTTTAGTGAAGGGAGATCAAGAAGAATTGTGGAAACGTGGTATAAGCACATTCATTTATATGTGACTGAAGACTGACGATATAATTCCAGCGCATATTACACGCGGTGTGATCCGGGCCACCATTCACTACCATGGAGAAGTAATCAGATCCGCCACACCTTGGGCGGTTTCTAGTTTGATTTGCTGAGCACCAACTTGAATAGAATCATATTGGGGGAAACACAACGATATTTAACGCAAATTCCTTGCTAAAGATAACTAATAACACTTGTTGAATATTTACAACATAAGTGCCCAATCGAACGTTTTATTGAAGACCGGTAAAATACAAATGCAGCGTTGCAATAACCATAATCTTAATTCAAAACATTACAAGTCGGTAAAATCACAACATAAAAATAAACACTCGACCACTACAGCCAGGGCCATTTCGCCTAACCTCCCTTACAACCGGTAAATACAATACACATAATACCCTGTGAAGCATTTCTTTGATTTTTAACTGCTCGCACGCAAAAATGCTTGAGTTGTACCAGCCTAATTAACCGCAAGCAAGTACCTGCTTTGTACATTATTACGCCGCTTTTGTTGGGCAGAATTTGAGACTCTCCCGCACGTGCTGAATCGGTGCCCGAGCTCGATGAACTTGATGACGGAGCGGCACGATTCGGTACTGCGGGAGATCATTAGACATGTTGATCGCACCCGCTTCCCCGTGATCTCGATCGGATGGTGCCAGAACACATGGCGGCCACTGGCGTGGCATTAAGGCGGTGTCGGCTCCACACAAAATAGAAGCTTGTGGAGAAGGCTGTAAAGCAACACGGCCGTGTGGACAAATGGTTAACTGCGACCGATATATATATATATATACCGACTACGATACATAAAAGATACCAGTGTCGATCCCATTATGGGTTCGAAACTTGGCTCGGTAAAAAAGGCTGTGAACGAACTTTACAAAGTTTCCACGCACTGTGCGGCAACATTGAGCCTTCACCGACACCCCGTACTCGTGAGTGAGTTAAGATATCTATGAAAATACATCGTAAAATTCTTCAAGAAAACTAAATTCAAACAAAACTCCTAAAGGAGGTATCTTTTTAACGCGCATTGGCGCAATTACGGCATTTGATGTCGCGAAGCCTTTGAAACTCAATCTCCGTCTGTTTTACAATCCAATTCGCATAACAGGCAAACATGAAGACAAATGGCTAGAAATCCCATCAACATCCATGATTGATGCGAAATAAGCCTTGTCACTTATCTGTTCTATCCTTGTTTGCTAATTCTTTTACTTTTTAACATTTTTTTGGTTTCTTTAACTTTTCGGTTTTTGTTCTTGACTCAGTTCTACGACCAAATCCAGAATAATCAATTTGGTTTCTGTCGTCTGCAGACTTGCAAATATTTATTTGCTTGACCTCGTTTATACCTCCAAGTTACTTAAGTATTAGTTAAAAAGCAAAATGGGTTTACTTGGTAAAAATGGGTTTACGCGGTAAAAACGGGTTTACGCGGTAAAAACGGGTTTACTTGGTAAAAACGGGTTTACTTGGTAAAAACGGGTTTACGCGGTAAAAATGGGTTTACGCGGTAAAAATGGGTTTACGCGGTAAAAATGGGTTTACGCGGTAAAAATGGGTTTACGCGGTAAAAATGGGTTTACTTGGTAAAAACGGGTTTACTTGGTAAAAACGGGTTTACTTGGTAAAAACGGGTTTACTTGGTAAAAATGGGTTTACGCGGTAAAAACGGGTTTGCTTGGTAAAAACGGGTTTACTTGGTAAAAACGGGTTTACTTGGTAAAAATGGGTTTACTTGGTAAAAACGGGTGACGCGGTAAAAATGGGTTTACGCGGTAAAAATGGGTTTACTTGGTGAAAATGGGTTTACGCGGTAAATAACCTTTACTTTGCCCTTGACCAAATACGCCTTTGTAAATATTTGCCATGCAAAGGGCCCTCATGCGAAACTTGGCCACTTAGATAGAATGTCAACTACAAATTGAAATCGTATCACGTCAATTCTGATTGCATAGCAATCAATATAATTATTACAACGACGACTACATCGGACATTTTGGTATTTTTATATGACTGTTTATAGTATATCGACAACAAATTTGAAACGACTTTGAATAAATTTATTTCATTTTATCGACTTTAAACACGGTGTTTAAAAGAGAAGACAATTCTTATAAAAATTAATAAAGGCAGGACAAAATATTTCCATTTATGATAGACACATATTAATTATGAAATGGTTAAATGCTCGCAAGTAATGTCTAATAAAACAATAAATATATTTTTTCACTCTCAATGTATGTTAGGAGGAAATTATCTGACTGGAGCGTGCAAGGTTTTATGGACGGCGAGCGTCCTTGATTGGCAAAAACCTTTCCCGCATTCTGTGCATTTAAATGGCTTCTCCTTCGAGTGTATGTACCTGTGACGACAGTTTGGGTTCATAGGTCCGTGTTGGATTTCAAATGAAGAAGGCTTTTAACAAATTACATTAATTTAAAATAAAATATTTTGGCAAACTTTTATCCAAGTTCTGGCGTTTTCAGTATCATGTAAGGGAAACTTACTTGTGGTCCCGTAGGTGATCTTGACGACGGAACGCCTTTTTGCAAATATCACAAACGTAGGGTCGTTCGTCGGTGTGGGTTCGTTCGTGGATCAATAAGTTGTAACTTTTGGTGAAATGTCTGAAATGGAAGGTTGATTGGATATAATGGTGGTATGGCAAGATGGCTTATAACAAATGCAATCTACAGTCGGGTTTGATAAGTTATTTGTCGAACATGGTGGATACATTGTTACACTTTGCATTGCAATCATTTAAATCACGGGATTCGGGCAACTTTTTTTATACGAGCTAAGTTTCGAACTTATGGTATATGTATCGGTCGCGTTAAGCATTCGGTCACTCGACCGTGCGAGATTCGAACAACGATCACTAAGTCACTTATGCGAAGACATGACACGCCATCTAGTGGCTGATGTCGGCACCGACTGGTGGCGCACGGTGGCGCACACTAGAAATGAGCTTAACGGATTAAAATAATCTTTGTTGTACGGTCGTGTGGCCGAATGGTTAACGCGACCGATACGTATACCGAATTATATAAAAAAAATCTTAGGGACGAGCCCATGATGGGTTCGAAACTAAGCCCGATTAAAATATAGATATGACTGTTATAATAGGATAGTTTATTCATCTTTATCCGTAAATGGAAAAAACCAAGGGGGTTATCACACGGGCAATCGTCAGATCACCTAGCTCGACCAACCGACCGGAAAATAACATTTCAACACCAATCCCGAGCTAAACGGGGGATTTCGTGACTGATAAATGGAAGTTCGGTTCGAAATGGCCCGGGGGGAAAGGGCTACGATTGTCTAGTTTGGCTCAAAGGCTTTCCGCCATTACCACTTTCAGTTCTTAGGAAAGTCACCACACGTTTCCTCGCTACAGTAATTTTCATATAAATCTCCCAACTAATCAAACATGCAACACACGACGATAGAAACCCCATTGTAGCAATGAGTAATCTGACGTCTTTCAGTGATATAACGCTTCTCGTCCGAAATATAAATAATATATCAAAGAAAAACAATAATCATAACCGTGACGATAACGCTAACCTAAACACCAGTAGGAAATTTGCACTCAAACAGGAAAAGTCAAGGGACAAAACACAGTTATTTTGATCGTTATTTTAAACCTGAACAAAAAAATTATAAACTATTAATTATTGCAATTAACACATTTGAACAATTTAAGCTTAATTACGGAGTTGTACATTATTAGCGAGAACCCAGGTAATCTTATTACTATAAATATAAGCTCAACCCCTGAACAATTGTATAAAGAATCTTTTATCCCTGTCAGACCCACTTACTGCTTAAAGTTCATTGTCGGATCAAGTGCGACTTGCTGGTTCAGCGCAACTATCTGACGTAATAGATTAGCGTAGCTCTGGGTCACGTGGTTCTAGTTGATTGGTGGGATTTGGAATCGTGACGTAATTGGGGGGTTTCCAAGAAAGTTGATTGGAGGAACTCTACCGCCATCTAACTGTTGAAAAAATATGTTTCTTGATAATATACTCAAGCGGGGCATTCGTATTGTCGAAAGTTTCATTTACCATTTAAAAACAAACCAACTGACGTTTCCATCATATGTTCGGGACTTAGCTCAATAGAAGGGAAGTTACGTCATTGCAAAGCGCGTTATACACGTCATACACACGACTTACCATTGCTTGTCTGAACAACGTGGAGTTCAGGAAATATGGAGATGATGTCATCACGGCGTGTGACATCATGGTATTATACGGCCACGATAACGTAGGTACAATCGGATGATGTATGGGTGACGTATTGATGACGTCATGATGATCAACTTGATAACTGTCGCTGAGGATGAAATTTATTAATATGTGTGCGTCATTATATTATGTATGAAATGCACGTGATGATTTAACACTTAAAAGAAATAAAAAAATTACCCAAGGAAATACCCTTAAAATCGGATTTAGTTCTCTAATTATGATTGTGACAAGCATGCCATGTTGCCCCGAAATCTAGCAAAAGGAGTAATGAAATCGCAATAAAAATTTGACATTTGTAACAGAACATGGTCTAGATAAGCAGAAACCAAAATTTTGGGTAATGAATCAAGGGAAATTCCCCTGAGACGTTAAAAACCAAAACATTCAGATTTGGTTAAATGTTAGACCATTAGACACTTTAGGCCAATTAAAAGAAAGAAAACATTTGCTTAGAGTAATTCCCCTAAAAACGAAGATATGTTCCTGAATTATGATTGTGACAGGCATGTCATATCGCACTGACATCTCCAACAAGAAGTCGACAAATCACATTAAAACTTTAAGAATTGTTACATAACATGGCCAACATATGTAAAAACAGAAACTCATCTACTAAACCTAGGGGAATTTCCTTTATTTCATTACAGCGCTTAAAAAGGTTTAATTTAAAACATTTAAGGTAAAATGTTCGTAAATTAAGATGTTATGTCTTGTTTTAACTACACATTGAAAAGAAGTTTGGTTGGACAACTATGGTACCCATGCGTTAATGCCTGCAGAAACAAACTACATACTCAGTGTATGAAATACAAATTGTGTTTAGGGACCCTGTAGCATGAATATATGGCATACAAAATTTGTTTTACAAATGGTGGTGGTTAACCCTTAGACGACGACGGTTACATATTTGTAACCCAGATTTGTCCCCGAAAAAAAATGCACAATTCAGTCGTTTCATGGGGGATTTTCCTAGTTTTGATATTTTTGGAAAGCATTTGAATAGATCTTTCGAACTAACGCATAAAAACATAATACTTTTATTTAAAAATTTTGAGTAATATTGCTCCAAACATTTTTCTTCAAAATTTTTGTATCTAGTTTAACTTTAAGGTAAAATATCGCTTTTTTGGGTTCTGGGGAGTTAAAATTGTTACACCAGCTGCTGTGAGAATAAAACTAGCAGTAGCCATCTTTGTTTTCGAGTTTTCCAGTCATTTTCGATTTTTCAACGATATATGTAAACATATGTGTACATGGTTTTTTTCTAATTACTATTGACATTTATTCATTTTTTCGCCTTTGTTTACTTTGTTTTTCAATTATTATTTGATATTCGGAAGAAATATGGCAACTTCGGAATGGATTAAAGCCGATTAGGCTGCCAGCATGATCGAAGCCGACAGTGATTGTGGTGATGAAATGCCATATTTGCCAGTTTTATGTGACGTCATCACGCTTAGTTGACGTCATCAAAAAATAAAAGACGTATCTTTGTAGGAAATTTCATTTTGAACACTTTTGTTATACAATACTACCTTCTACAAGCTACGAGTAACGAGTAATTAGAGTATAAATTACTAATTATGACGTCATTACAAATACTACAACGTCATCAAAAAAATAAAAATACCAATTTGTAGAAAATGATCTACTGGACAACTTTGTAATAGATTGTTTTTCCCTAAGTCCAACAGTATTCGCAGCAAACAAGGTTAAAGCAACCTTACTCAAAAGTGCTAAAAACTGCAAAAGTTCCGTCGTCGTCAAAGGGAAACACGTGGTTGACACTCTCTAGTTATGCTTAAACTTATATTTTAATGATTTCGAAATCTTCTCAATTTCGGGGATTTTTCGTTGTTAGAATAAAATATATTTTAAAGTTTATGTGTTTTAACTTTTAAAAGCTTTAGAATGTACCGATGTGACATATATTTATTGCGCAAATTAACAAGTGGCTATGATGCTCATGCCATTCAATTTTAAGTTTCTTTTATTGTCCTTCCAGGTATTATGTTTAATGATTGAATCGGTGACTCCAAGTCAACTTTTTTTCTTTTTTTAAACTGCATCAAACTGTCCAATGACAATCGACTCAGCGATCGTTTCATTTGATTCTCCGCCATTCTAACGTCATTATTATCTACGTCACTTCCGAGGTGGAATTTGTCATCATTGGTGTACGAGTATCGCTGTTACTATGGTAACCTTCCGACGATGTCAAACTTTTGACGTCATGTATGACGTCAGCGGTCCTTGATAACGCATGTGCTTTTAAATTTGAAGTGGTACAAACTTGTACCAGAGTCGAATAACGAAGTCGAAACGACATGATCTTCCGGTCGGTAGTTATTGCCTTATGAGGAACCAGCAACAGATATGTTAGGATTTCCCACCTCCTTTGCTCGGTAAGGCACCGACTCGACTGCAAGTCTCATTCTGTGTCGCACTATAACAGGTGGCGGAAGGATTTCTTTCTAAGCTGATATTGCAAAATCAATTTTTTGTAACATATCGTGCTTGAAGCGTTTCTCCTAATTTCTATCTTGGTTTAGTAGGTTTGTTGGATTTACCTAACTCTGTAATAATTTAATGTTTATTAATCAGATATGTAGTGTGAAACAAATGCATTTGTAATGTAAACAGTGACACGACAGACAATTATCTGATATCATGACTTTTCTATTTCCCAATCAAATGTCACCTTCCAAACAATCAGACACACTTGGCTTTATATCACAACAAATGTTACGTCTAAACGTGAAATGGAACAATGCGATCGATAATTTCAGACACCGGTTCAAAAGCTGTGATACTTTTACCCGAAGTTCATATGTTTGCAAGATCTTTATAAATTACATCGCCTTCTGTATGAACTATTTACATAGTGTAACAGTTCGACTACAGTATGTGGTGTGAGCAGATTATCTTTTTAGTCTAAAATGAGAATCATTACTATGATAATGCACAAGGCGTAGCATAAATATTAACTTGGCGATAATTAATGCTCGTGATTCTCACCTTTTGACCGAAGATTCGTATAAATTGACCAGCAGTTTCATCGGATCAGCGTAGTGAGTTTGATCCAATGACCTGTTCGGTATCTTGCAAAGCTTTGTGTTGTGGTATCGCTTTTCTTCCATGCTTGACATATTGTGAAGCGGTTTGGAATCTGGTTGGGTGTTGTACAAGTTATTTATGAAAGTTACCGCACTGGAAGTGCTGGCAAATTTTGTTGTTTTAAACCGCTGTGGTGTTGAGTGGTTGATGCGATTAAAATTACTTTAACCTGAGCGAACCAAGGTGGTTGTTCCCCCAATCCGATACCACGATTCGTTGTTTTATTTTCGGTCGCTTGTCTATGAGACTGCATGAAAAAATAAATAATTACGCTTATCATCAAGACATTTCGTGTTCACAGTTGAAGTAAACAGGTTTTCCGGGCTACCTCATCACCTTTGGTATATCTTATACAAAGTTTATAACGTTTGTTTTTGCGAACAGAAACTAATAGGTTACTAAGTTACCAATCCATACTTGATATCCATGTTTTCCCATTTAAATATTACCGTTTCTTTACAAAAAATGCTAAAATATAAAAACAAAAAATAAAAGGTTGTACATCATTGGAGCTTTTATGGGTAGATTATGTTTATCCAACATTTGTTACTGCATATCTAATACATATTAGTTAACGCCTCTAAAAG
Organism: Ciona savignyi; assembly: GCA_000149265.1. Taxonomy (NCBI): domain Eukaryota; kingdom Metazoa; phylum Chordata; class Ascidiacea; order Phlebobranchia; family Cionidae; genus Ciona; species Ciona savignyi. The sequence continues at coordinate 254,608 of CH002456.1, read as the reverse complement.
TTTAAACATTTATCCTTGTTATTATTGGGCGTTAAAACAAATTAATCACTGGATTGAGTGTTGTTAGGTTTTGGGGGATTTCCCGGAAAATATTTATGGTGGGTACGGGGAAATCCCAGTTGTTTTACTTTGCATTAAATAAATTATGAATTTGTGGTTGTTTTAAGTCTTTAGCTGTTTTATACATGTGGCAATATTGTATTCTGTTTATAATTTAGTGGTTTCCTGCGGTAACTCGCGGTATGATACTTGCAATTGTTATTTTCTTAGTTTAACTCACTTATTTACAAATTTCTTTACAATTTAGAGTGAATTAGAATTTTGTGGTAAATATCACTTTCCAATGCGCAGATATCGGCGAATACACTCAAAAAGCTGAAATTAAGCAAGTAACATTTTTTCGATAGCAGGAATTTCTATTGGGTTTTTGGTAAATTTAAGAGGCAGGTTATGGGCCAGTTAGGATTTGTGAAAGTTTCAACTCAATGACCTGGCGACCGGATATGTGTGGGGTTTATGTTTTTGCTTATTTGCGTATATTGCTGGCACTAAATCTGTCATTGCGACCCCCATCTAACCGTACTCAGCCAAAACTCATTGCAATCCAACTCGTTATAAAAGTTTAGCACCCCTGCTTTTCTTTTAGCTCTTCTTATCGGGGCAAGTGCATTTGGCCGCTCGTCGCTAAACCAAAATGTCACTATAGGCTGTCCTTTCCAGTTTGTAAAGTCGGTGCTTGTCTAAGTCTGACTCCAGTGACTTGCAGCATAAAATTTATACAATAAACTTTAGACGCACGGCAGTATTTTATTCTGTAAGCTGCATTCTAGCACTAAGAATGCAGCGCATAGTATAACGCGATTGGTGGCAATATTATGTACGGTATACACAACACTATATATAGCAAGGGGGGAAGAACTTTGACACCCATCTTAATTGCGATAATGACTGGTGTTTTAGTTACAAAGGGCGACGTAGTTGTCGTAAATACGACGCAAATGACTCGTTAGATATACGTCGTTCACATACGGGTTCTACAAACAATATACGTGATCATTATACATAAATATAATTATATTAGTTCCCGAAAGCATCGATTCACCACAAAAGTTTGTTTGTTTTCAGATTACGAGCCAAGAGTGTGCAGTACATGCAGTTTAACTAATTGATTGGACATGTCCGGAGCTGCGACTCCAAGCAAGACGTGCTAAGGACCGTATTCAAGAACACGTTTCTGGTAATGAATTAGGCTAACCAAAATGAATTTTTTACACAAAACGATCATAACAGCACGCCACGCATGGCATATTGTGGGAAGAATAATTTAGGAAACATATTTGCGGATATTAACGTTGATTGACAGGCCAGCGGAAATCGGGACGAAGGTCTTTGGAACATGCACTTTTTGGAACATGCTGTGCATGCACTAATGGATTATTTTAACAATTTTAAACGACTTAATATAGTGCGCAAAAAGATTTTACACGAACCGCGAATTCACTACATTTGCCTCTCACCAACGTGATGCAGAACAAATATGTTCTGTTTGGAACCAAAGGCAAAACCTATTAATATTATACATTATAAACAGGTATATATAAGATATCCACTACAAATCGATAGTTAACTTCAATGGTAATAAGAAAACAAGTATTTATATCCACCACACACCGTTTTCTGGGAAGCCCATTCAACACTCAGCCGCGCTTTAACGCATACTTGTAGCAATAAAATGAACTAATAAGTAAATCCATTTGAACGTTTATTGAATATATGAACCAATAATTAAATCATTATTTGAACAATATAAGCGTTTATTGAATATATGAAACAATAATTAAATCAACATTTGAACAATATAAGCGTTTATTGAACATATGGAACAATAATTAAATCAACATTTGAACAATATAAGCGTTTATTGAATACATGGAACAATAATTAAATCAACATTTGAACAATATAAGCGTTTATTGAATACATGGAACAATAATTAAATCAACATTTGAACAATATAAGCGTTTATTGAATATATGGAACAATAATTAATTCAACATTTGAACCATATAAGCGTTTATGGAATATATTGATATAATTAAATCAACATTTGAACAATATAAGCGTTTATGGAATATATGGAATAATAATTAAATTAACATTTGAACAATATAAGCGTTTATTGAATACATGGAACAATAATTAAATCAACATTTGAAAAATATAAGCGTTTATTGAATATATGGAACAATAATTTAATTAACATTTGAACAATATAAGCGTTTATTGATTAAATGGAACAACAATTAAATCAACATTTGAACAATATAAGTGTTTATTGATTATATGGAACAACAATTAAATCAACATTTGAACAATATAAGCGTGTATTCAATATATGGAACAGTAATTAAATTAATATTTGACCAATATGAGCGTTGATTGTTTTTGTGAAACGATAATTAAAAAAACATTTGAACAACATAAGCCTTCATTGAATATATGGAACAATAATTTAATAAACATTTGAACAATATAAGTGTTTATTAAATACAATATAATTAATGCAACACACGCCTTAGAGAATGTATTGATAATACAGGGTTTTATTTATTTCCTCAGTGAACATATATCATCAACATAAACATAATATAGAAATGGTGATGTTAGATATAATTGGTTGTGTTGTATACGATGGGTCGGTTGTGCTGCATAACTGCTTCAGTGTGTCATCAGTGCTTTGAACAGAAGTGTCGACAATGTTAGGATATTATACATTTGTGTTTTTTTGTGTTTCTTTTTGGATCAGTAACCACTTGTTTTGGTTCAGTTATCGTGGATTTGTATTCTTCTTCAAACCACACTTTGAGATCATCAATCAAAATTCCTTTTAAAATAAAATTCTAAAAGAAAATTTAAATAAGTTTAACATGTGGTTATGCAACAATGCGATACTTATATTTTACTCGCAGACAGTGTTATCACATGGAAAATCGTCGCTTATCTCGCCCCCACCAATACTGAAGCTTTTGCATGGTATTCTAAAACTAAACTTAATATTATGGTGTGGACTTAACGATAATAATTATATAAGTCGGGAGGGCATAAATGTGGCAATATGTTATATTATGACAATAAACCTCATTATGAACAACTAAGTTCATTTTACAGAAAACAAATAAATATTACAAAGTTAAATAATGCATATTTAATAATAGTTAACTGTGAAAATTAGTAAGTCGGGTGGCAGGATGGATAACGCAACCAATTCATTATTCCTATTATTATAGAAGAACAGTCTTAGGGACAAACCCGTAAAAGATTCGAACCCTGAACAGATTAAAAAAATAAAATCGCCCATTCATCTGTTTTGGCAACTAATATTCTATTTAATAAAAAATAAAAGTAAATCCAAATGATACAACAGCATTTAAAAAAAATATTTCAATAAGAAAATGGCAGGTATTTTGTAGACAATTCTTGATTAAGGTTTGGTTTAGTTGTCAATCAAATAACCGATAAGCTACGTTAGTAAACCGCAGCGTGCAGTGTTTTTTTTTTGATTTTGTGGTTTAAGCAAGCATTGATTAAAATTAAATGTAACTTAATTTTCATATTTATTTATCATAAACTTCAATAGGGTATTAATTATTAGAAATCTTTTTTTTTATGCGTTTGTATCATGGAAACAAAAACAAACCAAACTAGTTGATTAGTTGCACTGTCCAATTACACCACCCAAATGCATATGCCGCATACCCATTGTGGTATGTATAGGGTACATAGAGTAGGGCCAGGTGTTAGTTTGAGGGATAATTTAACTTACAAAGGTGACACAATGTGGAAAACAAGTTGGTGTGATGTATTTTAAAGTCAGCCGCATAAAAATATCAAGCTTTGGGAGGGGGTGTGGGGATCTTGTAGTAGTGATGAGGATATCTAGTGATTGGGGCAGGGTATTATTGTGGTATGGGCTTGTCGGTAATTGAAATAAGTGGGCAGGGTATAAAAGTAGTAATGTGTGTGTTTCATGACAATAAAGCTCATTATAAACAACTCAGTCCATTTCACATACAACCGCGCAGAAATTGGTCAGGGTGAAAATCGAACCGAAAACCTGTCTGGTTATAACCTCCACTATTGTATATGAGCTATTGTATGAAGTAACCTGGTTCCACCCATAACAGTTGGATCCTATTTTGGTGTTTCCATTTGATGGTTACTATTTATTAACTGTTCAAGTGGAACAAAATATTTAATTATTTAAACATTAGTTTCTTTTCATGCCAAAAATTAGTTTTAAAATATTGAAATACATAGTTTTTTGGGTGTGTATATAAAAAGTTACATAGCCTATTACATTTATTCCTATTTTAAAAGTGAAAATTGCCATATATTAAATAAACAAATAAAATAAGATAATTTCCATGATGATTATCCAAACAACCAAAGTAATCTTAAATCATTGAAACTCCATAAAGGAATCATACAAAGCATCACATGAAACTGAGGCTTACCTGGGGAGAAGGGAGTTGTTGTATTGCTTCTTGCAACATACGTTGACCTTCTGGTGAAAGTTCGTTCCATTCCAAATCCAGTTCCGATATTTTGCCAACACACCCAGCCAGACATTGTGCTGCGTGGTCATCCAACTCCCAATTGCTTCTCACTGTAAGTTTGATCTGTGTAGAACAGGAATGTTAAAACTCCACAATGAATATATCTTGTGGATTAAATTATTTGTATCCTAATCATATATCAATCAAACCATTTGAATATTCATTTGAAATATAACAAATTATAACAACTTAGCAGCTGGAATATTGGGGGCAAAACATGATTTGATATCTTTGTACATTTTATTAATATAGCAGCCCGTGTTGGAACTGTATGGTGATTCGCTGGTGATAGACGTTACAGCAGGGTATCCTGGAACTTATTATACAAGAACAGTCTTAGGGACGAGCCCATAATGGGTGAGAAGCTTGACAGATTTAACAAAAATATAACCGAATGGTACAGAGACATTTTAAAAATGTCGTAGTAATAAGAAAATGGTGGCTACTTCGTAGGTTTATACTTGATTTGGTTGAGCTGTGAATTAAATCCCCGAGAGTCTATGTAGCAAAGGAGTGGTACCTTTAAAATTGTGGTTTATAAGCAAGGACAGCGTAACATTTTAAAGTTTCTTTTGGGTATATGTGTTGTAATTTTATAACATTTTACCAGTTTATTAAAATAAAACCAGTTTATTAAAAAAATATTAACGCGTTGACCCGCACACTTGATATCTCATTTAGGTTGATGGTTATTGCTTTATTCACTGGATGAGCGTTGAGCGGTTTGCTATTATAATAATATGACATAACTTACACATAAATATCTTACCAACTGTTTTTCCGTAGGTCTATTTAAATTCGGTAAAATTGTTTCAGTATGAACGTAGTGTCGATATGGTAATCAGCACAAAACCACGAGGTTAAGAAAATATAAAACATAATAATTAATACTAGAAATGACGTCACAATAATAGACATAGACATTTTAAAAAACATTAATTATCAGCCAAATTAGGATTTACAGATGTTACACATACAACCGTTTGATTAAAAGGCGACGGACTTAACCGCTAGACCAAACGGCCGGAAAAAAACAACATACTAACGGTCCTCACTTTTATGCCAATCATGACACCGTGTTTCGCATAAGTCATCAAGAAAGTCAGAAAAACTTTTTCTTTTCCAAAGTGCCGTTACCACAGCTAGGAATAACCAACATAATATATTTTAGAATTAGCAATTTGTCGTTTTCACTCTAATTCGATTGCCATCAAATCAACGATAAACCGAAGTTTTATTTTGCCAATCAATAAGACAAGTCTTATTATAATCTCTCCAAAATTGACATGCATACAATCACCAATTATAGCGTTTTTTTTTCTTTTCCTGTTAAAATCAGAATATATTCTCGGGTGCGCGGCATCTGCGCACCTGCTAACTTGATGCCTATGCTAGTGAGCGATAATAAGTGCATGTACGCAAGCGCAGACCATATGATTTTCATGAATAACTTGCAAAATTCCAAAACTTTCAATTTTGTTCTGACTTGGTGGCGATTTGCACATATGTCAAGCGTATTGATCGCACCTAGAGCTGGGCATAATTACGAAATTACATTCCGTTACATAATTACGGACGTCGAAATTACGTTACGTAAGTCAAATCAAAATTACGTAATTACGCATCTGTCCATAATTATTCCAACGGAAATTGACGATCGTTGTAAATATACTGTCTATGCAATTCCTTGTTTAAGTCTTAGCAAATTTTGTTCAGTTAAGGCTGTGCTAAGTTAACGGTTAACCGGTTAACCTACGTGGACGTCAGTGAACCATCAATGAAATCAATAAATGGTTAACCGACTGTGTTTTTTTTTCACGTCTTCAACAGCGCATGATAACAATGTTTACTGTGTATTTATTTCAATGCAGGACGAACGAACCGTTTAGTTTAAACTTTAAAGTCTTAAGGTTAAGTTTAAAATATCATACCCTTTGTGTACCATCAAAATGTATCTAAAAACACGATGTTTTTTGGTTGTATTTATTAAAATAACGATGACGTCATAAAAATTTCGGAATTACCAAGCTGGCGTAATTCCGTAATAAATTTTGATCAATTACGTCCAGCTCTAGTTGCATCTATACTTTTGTTAAATAATATTAGAAAAAAAGTTGCAACCTATCTGTAAGTATATACGGTATATCGAATACCGTACCGAGTTGGATAGGGCGACACGGAGCAGTGCCCGATCTCGTTTCGTCTCAGTGTAATCCTTTTTGTTTACCGTTTTCTCTGTGTTCTTGGTAATTTATTAAAAAAACGTAAATCCTGTTCACGTAGAAGTGCAGAAACTAAGCCTTATCATTGAGCGCTGTACTCGCTTTCATCATAACTTAGCTTCTATTACACCACGGTTTGCCGAAATACTTTTGCTTCTTCGTCCAAGTAAAAGTAAATTTCCAAGTTTATCGATTTGAGCTGTTGGTGATTGTTATACAAGTTTGTTAATACTTCTCCAAGTGTCAGCAGTGTGAACGCGTTTAAAACGATTTTTAACATATTCTGTCATTATATCTTGAGTTGATTGTACACTGATTGTTGTTAATTAAGGAATTCGGGAAGCGCTTTTATTTCAAAGTAAACCTATTTTTTCGACAAAAGAATTTTATTGAATTCATGATGGTAATGACGCACGGTAGGTTAATTTAAACAACGGTGGATTGAAGCGCACGTGTCTTGTTCAATTCTATTTTTTTATTTTAAGAAAATTTGCCGACGTCAGCAGCGGTGGGCATCACACCGAGCAAATAAAATACAGCATGGTAGTATCGTTAGAAACAAAAGCAAGCTTGGGAAGTGTCAAAACCTACTGTCATGTTAAAGCGTTTTATCACCGTGTAAAGTGGGAGGCATATGGAACCAGTAATAACAAAGACATTCAGTACAAAATAAACAATTACAAACCGTGAAATCGTCACAAATATGAACAATATAAATGATTATTATCTGATAACATTATCAAATATACATAAAGACTGATGCGAGATAATGATCGAATGTGAATAACGTTGCAGTGTTTAGTCTGATTACTGGCTGTCAGTGGCTTAAGAATTTAGATTGTAATCATCAGTAGCCTGCGTCTGCACATTTAAAGTTATTTTATTGCTAACATTTAGTGATCACCGTGCTATTATGTATTTACATTAGTTTATAACATAATTATGGTTTATGGTAATTGCATATAATCATAATAAATTAGTAATCGTTTTAAACTGAGTATTCTATTTGAATAAGAACATAAATAATTATGGGTCCCATTTGGAAAAATGGGACACATATTGTTTTTGTCCGTTTTTTTTTCGTTTTTTTTTCTTTTTTTTTCGTCAAACGCTTGACAGGCATGGCTTGTGGCAACGACATCTACCAGAAGGGTAATGGAATCGCAATAAAACTTTGTCGTTTGTTAGATCACATGGTCTAGATGTGCAGAAACCAAAATTTTGCGGAATATATACCTAGGGGAATTCCCCTGGGAGGTGAAAAACCAAAACGGTATCTTTTTTAAAAAAATTAGCTTTTTTGGTCATAGCGCTTGAACGAGTACTCCAATGTCAATTAGATTTGGTAAACTATAAGGGCACCAGCCACTGATATACCACTTAAAAGAAATAAAAAAATTTACCCAGGGAAATACCCTTAAATACGATTTTGTTTTCAAATCATGATTGTGACAGGCATGGGTTGTGGCACCGATATTTACCAGAAGGAGTAATGGAATTGCAATAAAACTTTGTCATTTGTTAGACAGACAACATGGTCTAGATATGCAGAAACCAAAATTTTGGGTAATATACCCAGGGAAATTCCCCTGGAGGGTGAAAAACCAAAACGGTGTTGTTTTTTTTAGATAGCTTTTTTTGGGCAGAGCACTTAAACGGCTACTCAAATTTCATTTAAATTTGGCAAACTGTAAGTGCATTAGCCAATGATATAACACTTAGAAGAATTAAAATAATTACTTAGGGAAATACCCTAAAAATAACATTTTGTTTTTAAATCATGATTGTGACAGGCATGGGTTGTGGCACCGATATCTACCAGAAGGGGTAATGGAATTAAAATGAAACTTTGTTATTTGTTAGACACCTTGGTCTAGATTTGCAGAAACCAAAAGTTTGGGTAATATACCCAGGGAAATTCCCCTGGGAGGAAAAAAACAAATCGGAATTTTTTTAAATTAGCTTTTTGGGGCATAGCACTTGAACGGCCAAAATGTTAGTTCCCTATCCGCCTTTGTACCATTGAGCAAAAAGAAAAAGGGAACATAGGGAAATACCCTAAAAATTATGATTTGTTTTTAAACCATGATTGTAACAGGCATGCTATATCGCTCCGAAATCTCCAACAAGGAGTCGCCAAAGCGGATTTTGACTGTTTGTTAGATTATCTAACAAACATCTAACTTAGATAACATAACTTAGATATGTTAAGCAGAAATTTATGTACTAAACCCAGGAAAATTCCCCGAAATAATGAAAATCTCAATCGGGCTGTTTTTGGAATTTACCTTCCCTTTACCAAAGCGCTTGACAAGAGGCTTAAATTTAAAACATTTGTGGTAAAATGTTCGTAAATCTAACACGCTTATTATTTTTTAACTACACATGGAAAAGAAGTTTGGTTTAATAACTATGGGACCCATGCGTTTATGCTTGCAGAAACAAAACTATGAACAGTCCGGGTAAAACTTTCAGGAATGTTACATAACATGGATCTGACGTGCACATATCTGACAATAACATATATTGTGTAATAAACATTAATAACAAGATCGGATTGTTACCTTAGGGACCCATGCGGTTATGCTTGCAGAAACAAACTACCAACCCGGTGTATAAAATACAAATTGTGGTTAGGGACCCTGCTCGCATATATATAAATGTATATATATATATATCATACAAAATGTGTTTTACAAATAGTGGTTTTAAAACACGTGGTTGACACTCTCTAGTAATAATGATGTAACCAATCATGTAAAAATAATCATGGGAACAAAAAGGCCGGGATTGTTACATTCCTCACTAGATTGTTTTGTTTAATGGGGTTTTGTCAAAATAAGTGGGTATTTACATATATTGTTTGTAACTAAATCCGGGCAGCCGATTCACTGGCTTACAGTACTGGCTTAAAATGATTCTTCCAAAAACTGACAGAAGCTTTTATTCTTGTTCGTTCATAACCTGACACAGTACAATACATGCAGTATAACTGATTCGGTAGATATGCCTAGAGGTGCACTACAAAGCAGCCAACTACATAGGTCCTACTTCTAGTACATATTTTCAACTCTAATTAAATAATAAGTCATACATAAAACAACCAAGCCATCTGGAAGCATATGACATAATGTATGAGGAATTGTATAGATAGCATCTGGATCGATGTGGAAGATTAAGCTGATTTACGCAAGCCACAGGAAATGAGGTAAGGGTTTGGTACAAAATACTGTGCGTCGTAATGGCAACTTTAAACCTTGTATAATGCGCACACAAATGTAACTTAAATCAGAAAATTAACAACAAAATATATAAATGCAAAACTTGTTAATTATTATGTTTCAAACTAAACTTATTAATTTATAATGATCAAGAAAAGCATAGTTTTGTTTTACACAAACAAACTGATATTGAATATTGATAAAAATTCCATGTACTTTTTCAAACGTCAACAAACCTGACCTACATGTCTTAATGTAATAAACAACCATGGAGTGTCAACCATGTGTGAACCACCACTAATATTAAAGAAACGAATGGGTTTCCTGGCTACCTCATCACCCTTGGTATATCTTATATAAAGTGTATAATGTTTGTTTTTGAAAGCAGAAACTAATGGGTTATTTCCTTACTGATTTATATATCAAAAATAATGTATTATGGTGAGTCATATCTTTTTATATTTTAACGGATTTCCTGTGGTATCTTGCGGTATGTAGATTACGTCTCTTTTTAGTTAATTTTATTCACCATTAACTTTTCTTACAATGTAGAGTTAATAAAGCTTTGAATATAATATATGCCCAACATTCGCAAAACATCCTCATGCTTATATTTTTGGGTCTCTCGGGAATTGCTCTGGCGCAATTTATCCAGAATTTGTCATTGTAGATCATTTATTTATTTTCTTTAGTTGAGTCTGTCACCTAATTCATACGCGTAATAAGATTGTATTTATGACTGGTCATGCATATTCCATTATGGGGAATTTTCCGGATTACACTGTGTAATTTTACTTTTAATTGGGTATTTTTTCATGTTGTACATTGTTTAATCCTTTATTTTAAAGTAAACATTCCTTTCTCATTTAGACATAGCCAGAGGAAAAAGATGAAATGAATTCAACATTCGGAATTTCATAATTAACCAATTGACCAAAAACATTCTTTAAAATTGAATATGAAAGAAAGTATGTCTTGAAAACCACAAATGCTGCTGTTTTAAAAACTAAAATTTGCTCATTAACCACCTATCCCTCCAAGCATTATTTTATTCACTGGATGTTGTTAATCCTATCAAATACTGCGTATTCACCTTGGTGTTATGATAACACTCACTTATTAATATGTAAAGATATATATGCAATAAATATAAATGATTTTTAACTTAGGAAAACAGTTAGAATTATGCACCGACATATTCTTTTAACAATACATGACATGAACAAACTAAAAATCTTCTCAATAATATTGTAATAGCAAGATAACCCTTCATATATTGCAAGGTATTAAGTTAAATTAATAACCCCAGTAGAACATACCAATTTATAATTCCATACTCTAGTATAACGACTACTCAACAATCAATAACATTTTTTATCTTCACAATTAGATGACTTTCCAAATCCACTTTATCATATGTAAACTTCCCTATTTAATTCCCATATTACCCTTCTATAAATGTACTTCCACACTTAGCGAGCTTATTACGCTGATAAGTAAAATCGAAAAAACCTACAATACAGACATTCCTTCTTAAATGTTTAGGAAATCTATTTTTATCATGGAAACCTTGTATTTTAATTTTTAAATCATATTTCAGCTGAAAGTACTCTTTCAATAAAATTAGTCTGGGCCGAATTTATGAATAAAATGCAAGGTGAACCTATTGAAGGCAAATTTTATAATTTCAACTTACCCTGGTGTTCGTTGACCCCGTTAAACCACGAAGAAAAGTTGCAGTTTCAGGCGTTGCAAAACGACCATCAGCTTCCACCGTCAAGTTGTGAGGTTCTGAACAGGAGGTGAAAGCAAACGCAAGATCTTGTGCTTGGGTTGGGTGCGAAGGAACTTTCATTGTTATGTCAGTTGGTAGGCATTGTTCTACTTGTTTTATTATTTCTTTATCATCAAGCTCATGCATCCAGCCTGACACTTTACCAAGTAAAGTATTAAAGTTGTATTGATTCGGAACAATTTTTTGTCTTGAAATTATATCCAGAATCATTTCCTTTTTTTCCTTAAAATCTTTAATTTCTGAAGTTGGGAAGATGAGTTCCAGATCTGCTTTGGAAGTCGGGTTACAAATGCCAAACAAGAATCTTGCCACAACTTCCCACTGGAATTCTTCAAATATGGAGCCGTAACGTTGAAATTGTTCATTCGGCATAAAAAGCATCATGTGAATGGCAGTGAGAAATTCCTGCCACATGAGGTGAGAAAAATAACTTCGCTTATCTCCTTCTAATATTTTCATTCGCATGCCTGATGCTTTGTCAACATAGGTGTGCATAAAGTTATTGGCCATTTCTTCTTTGATGTTTACTTCCTGAAAGTCATTTACATTAAAAACCAGTTTTTGTTCTTTGAATCCGTTGAAAGCAAGTTGACATAATTTTACCAGTTCCAAAGCGATTCCTTTTTCTTTCATGTTTGATTTCAAATGCTCAGAAGTCATGTAGTGAGTAAGTGCAAAGATTAAGACTTGCGTCATTGAGTTTATCTCTTTGCCTGTAGACAAACATACAAGAAGGCAAGCCATGATCAGAATGCAACTGACAGGAACATAACACAAAGCAGAAAGGTTAGGTCGTTCCTTCAGAAATTGTTTTATTGCAGGATATCTTTCACCACAGATCTGTGATCCTAGTTCATCTATGGCAGCTTGATCCAGACCCAGCACTTCAAGAACGAAAGTTGGTCGACAATCCGTGTGTATCTGATAGAACTGACCTGGTCTAGAAGTGACAAGTTTCACAGCATTGGGCAAAAGAGTGGAGTTAAACAAATTTTTGATGATGTCCACCGGTTTAGACTTTCTATCTAAGGGACAGTTTTTAGGTATTGCAGAGAAGTTGGCTGCAGCTTCATCCAAACCGTCAATCACAATGACAACATTTGGATTGTTATGCAACTCATTCATCAACTCTTTGTTTTCCTTATCGCCATGAAACCAGTTGCTCAAGCTGTTGTCAGTTAGAAATTGAAAAGGTGTTACTTGTTTCTTAAAGTTAACATTTTTTATTGAGATGTAAAACAAATATTCTGTGTCTGGTAGAATCATTTTATCCAGTAAGGATTTGGTGACCATCTTGCTGGTTGTAGATTTACCTACGCCCGGCTGCCCAATAAACCCTATAGTGTTGCCATGTCGTTTGATATACTTTGATTTAGCATCATCAGTTTTACATCTTGATGCAGCTTTGTGTTGCAGTTTCTTTAGCTTTGTCAAACAGTTGGTTGATTGCAATCCTTGATCCATCTGTGGTGGGGATCGATGGAACGTGTCTACGCTTCATATGTTCCTTCCAATAAATGTCGTCCCCATAAATAATATGGTGTTGAAGAACTTCAGTGATTTGAAGTTTCACTCTTGTAATTTCACGTTCAAGTTGAATTGGCAGGACAGTTTCGCCGATAATTTCATTTGCCCGTACGGTCAACTTATTTTTCAATTCTTTAGCTAAGGATGAAAATATTACATGTTCAGACGATTATCTACTCATGGTAATGGAAAGTATAAAATCAATAAATGGAAGAATGTAAAACACTTATACGAGGTATACCTCTACTTTAAAGCTACATACAAAACCGAATTATTCTATTTAATATTTTTAAGATTATCTAACATATAGTAGATGCACAGTGCTAAATACGAGTTTCCTTAATCCGAAGAGAACGAATTATTTTCTGCGCAACGCTGTGCTTTATGCACGTATTTGCGGTTTGTTTATTCGTGTTTTTCTTATTTCTCTAGTAAATTTTTTTTATCAAACTGCACATCTGCCGAGTTCCACATACCATTCTTAACTTGTTATCCCCAAGTCAGCTATAACTAACAGCTATAGCACCACGTATTATCAAATATTTGTCGTCTGAACGCCTAATTTCGAATTGAATATTTTAGATATGTTGTTTGTCCTATATCACCGTAACTAATTTACTAAGGCGGAAACGCATCAGTTTCTGAGGATTATAGATTTTTGTAAACAAACGTTATATATAGGCCTACACTTTGTATAAAATATAACAAGTGTGATTAGACAAAAAGGAAATCGTTTTTGCATGCAGAGGCATATAGCAAACACTCAATTGCATACGTTTGTTTTATTTTGGGAAGAGCTTAAATATAACTTGAATTAAAATAACCCAGTTAAGCTCCGGAATTCCCAAAATAAAACTTAAAGTTATATTTATCTGATTAGTGTTGTCTTTAATTTTCTTAGAAACTTGAAGAAAATATTTCGTATCTGAAGCTATTGATAATAACACTATAAAATATGAAATGGGCATATTTATACATTTTTACCGATAGCGGAAATTCACCTTTAGGATTGGTTACCAGTTAACTTGTTTATACCAATTACATGGCGATGGGACATGCCGTCACCAGCGTGGCACAAAAAAGAAAATCTTTTTCTTTCAGAGAAAGCCCATAAGCAGCTTAAAGAGAAAGGAATAGTAAAAATATGAACGAAGTTAATTCACAACTTACCAAGTGTCTTAACATCAACCAAGGGGGAGGTCCCTGATATTGGTTGATAACAAGGTCGCCCTGGTACGTCATACTGTCTTTCACGGATCGGTTGTCCCTGCTCATCTACAATGTTGGAGTTGGATGTTGAAGGTTGGGGTGTTCTGTGGAAGACTGAGGTTACTGATTGTTACTGATATTAGCTTTATGTGCACAATTTCTATGTTTGCCTAAATCAGTGTAATTATAATCTTTTCTTTCATGTGGTTTAAAACAGTTTGTTCACGAGTTAATATCAACAGTAATAGCAAAATATGTGTTTAATATATATGTAACTGATAAACTTGTTTATTGAATAGGGGTTAATGGTGGATGTTCTCCGTATAAATTATACCTAATCAGTCAATGTTAATTATTGCGTTACTTTACGTTTGTTCCGTTCCGTTGTGTTGCTGTTCTAAATGGTAGAAATGGGAAACCCCATTCTGTGACGACTGATAATTACTTTAGACTTTAAAGGACCGTAAGGAAGGTTTCCCGCCATGAGTTTAGAGACGCTCGATAAATCGCAATTGCTGGGTCGCAACAACCGAACGATAGCTATGTTTCATTACCCTTAACAGCAAACCTAGAGGCAAACACGAACAGACAAAGAACTTTGGTGTCAATGGTAGGGTTAAGTTCAAGGTTAAACGAGGCAATAGAACTAAGTTCTAAAAAGAACTATTGATGAGTTCCAAATGAACTGATGTGCAAAAATAAAACACGGCAATTTAAACTGAAAGTGACAATGGACGCGAATGCAATAAAACAGGACGTCCGTGTTTTATGACGTTTGTGGTGACGATCAATGTGTTGTTCTCTTGTGGAGCGGTGCAATTATTATATGTTGATTGAGGTTATAATGATTAATGGTTGACAAAAACGGAAGCCTGACAAAAAAATGTAATCCACCGAAGAAAGTATGATTAAACTACAATGTTGTGGATATGGACAATTAAAGGCCAGGAATAAAACTCAATGGAAACTTAGTCAAGTGCTGCCACTGCTTATTACGATTGGTGTCCTGTTCTTGTGGCGATCTAAACCATCAAGCACTCAAAGCAAACCTTGCAAAAACAAAATCTGTAGGATGGAGTTGGAAGGTGGCATCAACCTCGCACCATAAAAAGATTGGATGGGGTCCACATCCTTGCTCATTTTTTTGTATATTTATACAGCCTTATCATAATGTCCCCACTAGTACAACATAAATGTAGCGCGTATACGGAAGGCATCATGTGTTTCAGTTTCATAAAGAAAAAAAATAAGGTAGAATGCGAACGACTATGTGCTCGCGAACGAGGAAGTACCTGCCAAGAAAACACTCTTGGAATCTCCGGATAATTTCAGTATAATGTAGAACCAGGAGTAGGTGAGACTCATTATTAATACTTTTACAATGTTCGTTAATTTTGCCTCCTTAAATGTTGCCGGATTAAGAAATAGTTTAAAACTTAAGACCGTTTTCGATTTTAATTGGTTAATAGGGTTTTAGCTTTGTATTTTGCCATTAACGCACAGTTGACTTATAATTCAAAAATGGCAAATGAAATGGGGTTTAACATAATATGAGCCCATGGTAGCAGTAGGAGCAAAGGAGTAGCGATACTCTTCGACACAACCAACTCCTCGTACTCGGTGATTCATTACATTGTAGATCCACTTTAGATTCTTAATAACATAAATCATCTTAAGTTCTGTGAAACCTGGTTAACGTACTTTTCCCCCAAAGAATGACGACCCCGACGATTTCTTCGACTTCTTTCTACCAAATAACTCTTTATGTTACTGCACCGTTGCAGTAGTTTTTATTGGTTTGTTGATTGTTTATGGTTGGTTAATTTTGGTAACATTTTATTTCTATGATTTGTCCTTAAGCGACTTTACGTTTTTGATTTAGATAGTTCTTTTCGATTTCGGCTGCGAGGAAGCAGCAGTTTGTTTTAACGAAGCATAATCCAAGGAATTAACGGGCGCGCATTGTTAAGGTATGGTTTATTAATAAAAGTTTAGTTTTCCATTTTTCATTGAATGGCGTCTTACATGTATTTATGTTTTTTAGTTACCAGTTAATACCCAATAAAGAAAGAGGGGGAAGGCGCGTCAACTTTACTGCGTGCTGCTGTAACAGTAACTTAGGAACGACGTCGGCGTGGATTGGCCTCGATAGTGATTGTCTCGGTAATCAACAAAGAGTAACGAACGGATCATGAATGACATTCCGGACAAAATTTGATTTGGCTGTAATTGATGATACCCATGTGACAGTACGTCGGCATGCAAATCTGGACTTAAAGTTAACTGACGAAGAAGCAAAGTTTAATTATGCAATAGAAAATGTGCAGGAATCGGTGTCTGATAAACACGAACCGATGCAACGGGCAGTAACGGATTTATTTGAACAAAAACGTAATTTGTGAATCTTGATGACCGACCTTGAGAATGAGTGTGATTCGTCCGTGTTCGGTAGGTGGTCCAAAAAAGCGTAACGGTGTATATTCAATGAGACTAGATAGAAACCTAGCTTAAAATGCGACCACCAAGCTGCGACGAACCAAATCGTGTGACAAGGCCACTAGTTCATTTACTGTTTGCTACGCTCTACCAATTTTACCGGTAACCTACTTAATTTTCCCTCTTGGAACACCGCGTCCGACGCGCTTGTAGATTCAAACGCTAATACGTGTGCGGCGCAGAAGTTTAATTTGCTGCAGCAGTACCTGTCGGGGGAACCCAGAAAGGTGATGAAAGGCTACTTTCTGTTGCAATCGGAGGAAGCATACAACTAAGCAAGAAAAATATTAAAAGAAATCTATGTAAACGATAGTTCGGTTAGTAAATCCTTTACGGAGAAGCTAAATGCGTGGCCCAAACTTACTGTACATGATGCAAAGGGTCTAAGGAGATTTTCCGATTTTCTAAATAAAACTGTGGCCGCCAAAAGCCAAATCAACGAATTGGGTGTTCTAAACTTTCCAAATGAAAGTACAAAATTTAGTCACGGGTATTACCACCGTTAATCATTAATAAATGGCGGGGATATTGAAATTATCAAACCAAGGAATTTAAACACCCTTAGCCAAACTAGAACGAGAAGTTGAACGGATCGGCGAGGAAACTTACAAGGCAGGCTGGCTGATCAATTCCTTTACAACGCGGCAAGTGAATCATCAAAATATCTACAACAGCGGGTTAATAACCAACCCTTCGCAAATTTAAACTACACATAAAGTCTGAAATCTAAAATCTACACCAACTGACACCAAAGAATCGAAAACGAAAGAGATCCGTCTATCTCAACTGTTTGAACAACAGAAACACACCGACAAAATTACTTGAGTGTCTAGAACTATTAACGCTAAACCATAATATAACATTGCAGAAGAGGACGCCATTGAGCTTTTTGAAAAGAACGAGTTGTACGTTTAACGGAAAACACGAACAATCAAGTTGGAGATGTGGTAATGGAGCAAAGGGGGAGAGACCCAGAAATCGGTGGCCACTTTCAAGAATATTGACGAATAGAGACGTATCCAAGTAGTGTTGGACTAGACGTAGAAGGAGGAGAGAGAATAAGACAGAGATGGTCATGGACCGACGTATTTACAAACTTATTTTATTGAGCACGGAAGACATGGGGTTCCGAACCGGGAGCCACGTTTAAAAAGATCACCCGTCACACGGCAAAATGACACCGTAAATGGAATGTTTAAAGTTGCAAACAAACTTTTTTAGCATATATATTATCTTTTTAAAAAAATCAGTAAATTTTTGGAGATCCATGTTACCGCACCGCTGCAGTAGTTTTTGTGGTTCAGTAAATTTTTATGGCTTATTATGGGTCCCATTTGGAAAAATGGGACACAATAATTGTTTTTGTCCGGTTTTTTTTTTTTTCCTTTTTTTTTTTTTTTTCGTCAAACGCTTGACAGGCATGACATGTCGCCCCGACATCTACCCAAAAGGAAGAATAGAATCGCAATGAAACTTCGCCATTTGTTAGACAACATGGTCTAGATGAACAGAAACCAACATTTTGGGAGATAAAACCAGGGGAATTCCCCTGGGACGTTAAAAACCAAAACGCTTTTTTTTTAAAAACAATAGCTATTTTGGGCATAGCGCTTGAACGATAACTCCAATTTGTATCAGATTTGGTGAAATGTAAGTGCATTGGTCACTGATTTAACACTTAGAAGAAATAAAAAATTTACCTAGGGAAATACCCTAAACAATAAGATTTTGTTCTCAAATCATGATTGTGACAAGCACGCCATGTCGCCCGGACATCTACCAGAAGGAAAAATGGGATCGCAATCAAACTTTGGTATTTGTTAGACAACATGGTCTAGATATACAGAAACCAAAATGTTGGGTAATAAATCCAGGGGAATTCCCCTGTGACGTTACAAACCAAAATGGCATTTTTTTCGAAAAAAATTGACTTTTTTGGGCATAGCGCTTGAACGGATGTTATAATTTAAATCAGATTTTCTGGAATGTAAGTGCATTAGGCACTGATTTAACAGTTAAAAGAAATAAAAAAATTACCTGGGGAAATACCCTAAAAAATAAGATTTTGTTCTTAAATCATATTTGTGACAGTCATGCCATATCGCCACGACATCTACCAGAAAGACTAATGAAATCGCAATAAAAATTTAACATTTTTTAGACAACATGGTATAGATATGCAAAAACCAAAATTTTGGGTGATAAATTCAGGGGAATTCCCCTGGGAGGTTAAAAACCAAAACAGTATTTTTCCTAAAGAATTAGCTTTTTTGGGGCATAGCGCTTAAACGACAGCACCAATTTGAATCAGATTTTCTGGAATGTAAGTGCATTAGTTACTGATGTATCACTTAGAAGAAATAAAAAAAAGTATTAGGGAAATACCCTAAACATAAGATTTTGTTCTCAAATCATGATTGTGACAAGCATGCCATGTCGCCTCGACATCTGCCAAAAGGAATAATGGAATCGCAATGAAAATTTGACATTTGTAAGAGAACATGGTTTAGATACGAAGAAACCAAAATTTTGGGTAATGAATCTAGGGGAATTCCCCTGAGACGTTAAAATCCAAAAGGTTTGTTTTCCAATAAATTAGCTTTTTGGGGCATATAGCGCTTGAACGGCTGCTCTAATTTTGATCAGATTTGGCGAAATGTTGGACTATTAGACACTTTGTGCCAATTAAAAGAAAGAAAACATTTACTTAGGGTAATTACGTTAAAAACGACGATATGTTCCTGAATTATGTTTGTGACTGGCATGCCATATCGCACTGACAAATAAGACAAGCAGTCGACAAATCAGATTAAAACTTTAAGAATTGTTACATAACATGACCCACATATGTAAAAACAGAAACTTATCTACTAAACCTAGGGGAATTCCCTGACACGTGAAAAACTAAATCGGGCTGTTATGGCAATTTAGCTTCATTTCACTTCAGCGCTTGAAAAGAAGGTTTAATTTAAAATATTTGTGGTGAAAATGTTCGTAAATTTAAGACGTTTATTCTTTTTTAACTACACATGGAAAAAGAAGTTTGACTTAATAACTCTGGGACCCATGCGTTTATGCTTGCAGAAACAAACTACATATACTCAGTGTATAAAATACAAATTGTGGTTAGGGACCCTGTAGCATGAGTATATGGCCTACAACATGTGGTTTACAAATAGTGGTGGTTAAACACGTGGTTGACACTCTCTAGTTTTTTAACATTTTGTTTCTACGATTGTCCTTGGCGAATTTATGTTTTGGATTTTTAAAGTCCTTTTTAAGTACGGCGGCTGCGAGAAAGCGGCAATTTATTTAGTAAATGGTAAATTACTATGTGCAGGGGAAGACTATGACACGATCAAAGGATGCAAGTTTATTTTGGACAGAAGTCGTGGGTACCGCGAAGCTATATATATATACGCAGTCTAAGTGCCAAGTACGGTGAGCGAAACCGGGTGGTATAAGCTTACATGAAGCAGGTTACTGAGGGACCGGTCTTGAAACGGTCAGACTCGGAAGGTATGTTTTAGTTAGCCGATAAAATATGTACAACTGCTACAATACTCTATCCGAGTGGGGCTACTCACATGATTTAAACAGCACTGAAAATTAAACCTCTGGAAAATTAATCGAGTTCAGATGCGTTTAATCATCCAGCATACACATCCAGAATGAACGATTTAGAAAAGGTTGACTTACGTGCCTAAAATAACATTGTACATTGTACATTATAATTTCAGGCTAACAATTCTACAAATTAGCCACCAACAATAATAAACCGTTAAATACTGTACTACCAAGCAAAATTCCGTACACCACGTGTAACCGACAAACGGTCACATTCATAACTAAACAACTCCTAATTAGAACAACCAATTAACAACTTAGGACAATTTAATAACAAAACGACGGCGGCAAGGCGAACTGGAAAAATGAAAATTTGGCAACAAAATTTGGCTTTGAAATGGGGGGAATGTAAGGGGGGAAAGGGATAGATAGGTTTTCTAATACTGAAGTACTAAGGTATGCAGCTGTAAAATAAATATAAGTTAGTAAGCCACCACTACTACAAATAAAACTGCAATAAAAAATAGGAAAAACAAACTACTGCACCGAAACCAACTATAACTTTCAACTGAACGAATGTAGAACTGAAGGACGAACTAACAAAACGGAAAGCGAAAAATTAAGGAATTTAAATTAAAGTGTGCAGCGTTTGACGCGCTGGCATGCGAGGACCACGTTTGGAGTGCCGTATAATGATTTGGGTGACTCTGTAGTTAACACCACGTTTTTTGACTGCAGTACTCGAATACGAGACAGTGGTATAATCATGTAATAATGGCCTACCCATAAAAATCACAATATTAATTCTACAGTTTTGTCCGTAACATACCGCTCCCTAAATAATGCGACATGTGCAGTTATTTATGACACAACACGGGCAAAACAAACAACGCTCAAATAACGAAAGTGAACACGGCAACGAATGTGAAATGGCGACGCGACAGAACAAAGCATTAGCATGCAGCCTCAAGTAGGCACAATTTACGCACATCGCGCATATAGGTCGATTTTCGCGGTGCGAACGCGAACACGCCTGACAGCTCCTTCGCTGTCCGGGTAAACTTCCTCGACGATGCCCTTAGGCCAGCAGCACCTCGGGGGTTTAACTCGTCGACGACCAAAAACCAAGTCGCCGTCCTTCTGTGACATGATAATGCAGAATTATCAGGTCGGTAACAGCATGGCGGTACGGTAGAATGATCTGGTGTTTTCGCTCCGATTCGAGGCCGGATCGCTGAAGCCGACCACCAACCCGCAGGATTCCTTCGTCTAGAAATGGCCTGAGCTGAAGCAGCGATGATTGTTGAGTCGACGCAGGAAAGCCCTCCAGCTGTACAAGACGCACTATTAACAGAGTCGCCAAGTCCAACTCCTCCACGGTCAGACCAGTTGCGTTGAAACGAAGCGTTGGAGTTCGCTTCTTACCATAATCGCTGTATCACACAGAGCTTGAACCTGATGAGCCAAGCAACTGATCGATGCAGTCTGTTCCAACAAGAATATCGTAGGAAGATTTCCCTAAAGTAGCAGCTAACGACGGTTGCACAAACCGTGTAAGCCCGTTACAGTTCCAACACGGTCTCACATACGTCAAAACGAACCGGCTGCTTCGGCCAGTTATTCTTATTCTCTTCTTTCCAGAGATAGTCCGGTCCTCGGAACCACAGCTGTGTTTTGTCCAAATGTTCA
>CH002456.1:184906-231799 GCA_000149265.1 Ciona savignyi | reverse complement strand
GATCGTCCCAATCGAGGTTGTCCTTGCACAGTCCTTGTATCAACCTTCTCATCGGCAGGATAAAGAAAGGGTTGGATAAATCCTAACGGATCGAAGGTTTGACTAACCATTGAGAGCATGCCGCGACGCGTGAAGGGCTTACTCTTTATTTGCACATTGAATCCAAACGCATCTTTCGCCATGTCCCACTGAACTCCCAACGCTCTATCCACAGGTAGATTCTGTAAGTCCAAGTTTATCAAAACCGACGACTTTTCAGTCTCTGGTACCGAATTCAGTACAACGGGTGAATTACTCACGAACTTCGTCAAGTGGAACCCACCTTCCTCTAACAGTCTCTTCACCTACCCAATCAAGGTAATGGCTTGTTCTTCAGTCTCAACAGATTACAGGCAATCGTCCACATAAAAATTCCTTAGGACCGTGTCAACGGCGTCCTTTGAAACCAAACCACTATTGTCCAAAGCTGTTTTGCAAAGCGCAAAACTTGCACAGCTTGGTGATGACGTCGCACCAAATATGTGAACAAGCATTTGATAGTCCACTGGTGGCAAACTCATGTCGCTTTCAGGCCACTACAGGAAACGTAACGAGTCACAGTCCTTAGGCGCCACCCTGACCTGTTGGAACATGTTCTTTACATCAGCGGCAAAGGCGACTCTCTCCTGACGGAATCTCAACAGGATGCCGATCAAAGGGTTCGTAAGGTCAGGGCCCTGCAGCAAATTGTCGTTCAACGACGTGCCCAGGTACTTAGCGGCGCAGTGGAAGACTGCACGAAATTTCTGTCCCGTTGAATGGTGCGACAGGTACCACGTTTGATCGGATGAGGAAAAGTTCTCTTCCGGTACCCTTCTAGCATGTCCATCCGTGATGTATCCCTCAATCTTCTTTTTATATTTCGTAAATAATTCGGGGTTCGTAAATAATTCGGGGTCGAAGCGCCTCTTCAATTGACCAACGCGCATTTCCGCGGAAACCTTGTTAAAGGGCAACATCGGTT
Organism: Ciona savignyi; assembly: GCA_000149265.1. NCBI lineage: Eukaryota > Metazoa > Chordata > Ascidiacea > Phlebobranchia > Cionidae > Ciona > Ciona savignyi. The sequence goes on along the minus strand of CH002456.1, from coordinate 230,796 downwards.
TTGTAGTCTTCCAGAGTAGACCTAGACGATAGTGACCATCAACCGTTCTCTGCGCTAGATTCCATGATGGCCAGCGCGCGAACGTCATCAACAGAGAGTCCCACCCCTGTCGCACTTAAATCGCGAAAGTCATCTGTATATAACTGCTCCAATTGCGAGTGTACATCCAGCGAGCGCTGTACGAAGTTCACGTTTGCGTTTTTACGCATGTTGCGACGATCCGGACCAAACACACACCAGCCCAAGCCAGTACGTACAGCGACAGGGTTGTTACGTGTTTAAGTTTCTATTGTGACACAGAACCTTACCATCATCTGTTCTTGTGACTGTGTGCTTTCGCCACGTTTGACGTGTGTTTTCAGTTGAACATCGTAGCGCAATGAGTGGCACGAATACAAAACCATACAGCAAACATGGTGCAAACATGGTGTCAGAAGTAAAATAATTACTGCTAGAAGAACGAATTTGTAAGCGGCAAGCAAGAATGGAGACAAATAGCAACCTTCCGATTCCAAGACCGATGAAAATAATGGGAGAAATGTTTCGGAAAATTGGACATTCTTTATAGAGCAGTGGCAGAATTATGAAATTGCCACGGGATTAAATGCTAAGCAAGAGGTAGTTCGTATTTCGACCTTTCTTGTGGTGATGGGTGAGGATTGCTATCGGGTCTATAAGCATTTGCCTTTAAATGATGAAGAACAGAAAAGTATGGATCGTATCATAAAGAGTTTGGAAGAGCATTTTAAACCCCAGCGAAACATTACATATGAACGTTTTATTTTTAACAGTGCCCGACAAGAAAAGGAAGAAACAATCGATCAGTTTGTAGCACGACTCAGGCAATTAAGCTCCACGTGCGAGTTCGGCGCTTTGCGAGAAGAGCTAATCAGAGACAGAATCGTCATCGGCGTGTACGATGCAGGCACACAAGCCCGTCTCCTAAAAGAATCCGAATTAACATTAACTCAAGCAATATGTTACGGCTGAAGCAATGAACAAGCCCAATCACAAATTCGAAATATCAATCGTCCCCAAACGCAAGAAGTCAACTTTGTTAATAAGTTTAGAAATACTCAAGCAGCGCAAGTGAAAAAATGTCGATACTGTGGAAAATCTCACCAGCGTGGAATACGACACTGCCCGGCTTATGGAAAAGTGTGCGGGTTATGCAACCTAAGAAATCATTTCTCTTCCGTGTGCGAACAGCGAGACAAGATCAAGCTCATCGACGCACAGGAAGAAGCGAACAATTCGGTTGATTCGTCGTATCATGTGAGAGAGACAATTGGCTCAGTAAGATCAACCGGAAAACGATATTTCGTCACTCTAAAGGTAAATGCCAACGATTGTTCTCCCATCTCCGTTAAATTCCAACTCGATTCTGGGTCCACATGCAATACCATTAATAAGAATATTCACAACCGAGCTGCACTCGGTTCTAACATCCGCAACAATGCAACAAGGATTACGGCATACGGTGGAGCGTCCATTAAGTCGATTGGTCAATGTACGCTAAATTGCTTGTACAATGGCAAGGTACATAGAATGGATTTTCATATTTTAAACGACGATTTGATGCCCCTATTATCCGGCGAGACGTGCGAAAAGCTTGGGTTAATGGAGTTTAAATTACCGGACCACTCGAATACCTGCCATTCTGTGACGTCATCTTTAAACATTGTGGAGAGATATGCTGATGTGTTCGAAGGTCTCGGAAGCCTGCCCGGCCTTTATCATATCGAGACGGACACTACAGTGTCCCCAGTGCAACATTTTCCACGGCGAGTACCAGTGGCTCTTCGGGAAGAGCTGAAACACCGAATTGACGATATGGTATCAATGGGTGTTTTAATTCCGGTCACTACGCCCACCCAATGGATTAGCAGCATGCTGGCTGTAAGGCGACCAGGTAAATTACGAATCTGCTTAGACCCTAAAGACTTGAATAAAGCAATTAAGCGTTCAAATTACCCTATGCCAACCATATACGATATACTCCCTCAGTTGGCTAAAGCCAAAGTGTTTACAGTACTAGATGCAAAGGATGGGTTTTGGCAAGTAAAATTGGATGAGGAGAGCAGTTTCCTTACAACGTTCTGGACCCCGTTTGGCCGCTATCGCTGGCTTCGTATGCCTTTCGGTATCTCATCCGCGCCCGAAGAATACCAGCGTCGACAACATGAGATTGTACAAGGTATGAATGGCATTGAAGTTATTGCGGATGACATTTTAGTCTATGGGTGCGGGGAAGATATGCAGCAAGCAATTAACGACCATGATACTAACTTAAAAAAACTGTTTAACCGAGCTCGACAAGTTAATTTAAAGTTTAACAGGAAGAAGCTTAAATTACGTCAGACGTCGGTCACTTATATGGGTCATTTAATCACAAGTGATGGTTTAAAGCCAGATCCTGGTAAAATTGAATCTATTGTGAAGTTAGATGCCCCGACAGACGTCACAGGAGTGCAAAGACTAATTGGATTCGTTAACTATCTTTCCAGATTCCTTCCAAAACTCTCAGAAGTGTGCGAACCCCTACGTCGATTAACCGATAAAGCTGCTAGCTGGGAGTGGACCACAAAGCATGACGAAGCATTTAACAAAGTAAAAACACTTGTGTCACAAGCACCCGTACTCGCGTATTATGACGTACTAAAAGAGGTAATTATTGAATGCGACGCAAGCCAAATAGGTTTAGGTGCAGTTCTGTTGCAAGATAATCAACCGGTGACATTTGCATCGAGATCGTTGACGCAAACCGAACAAAAATATGCTCAAATAGAAAAAGAGTGCCTGGCGATTGTGTTTTCATGCGAGAAATTTGATCAATACATTTCTGGCCGTTCAAAGGTCACGGTTAAAACAGACCACAAAACTTTGGAAACGATATTCTCCAAGCCATTGGTAACCGCGCCTAAACGGTTACAGCGTATGCTTCTACGGTTGCAAAAATATCCCATAACGGTCGTGTACATTCCTGGAAAACAACAAATTACTGCAGACATGCTGTCCAGAGCACCAATAAAGAATCATCTTACACCGCAACAGGAGGAGGAAGAGATGGATAAATATGCGATATTTTGCAACAAATCTTCCCAATTCTGTCATAAACTGGAGGAAATTCAGTTTGCAGAAAACCTGCCCGTCACAACCGAGAGATTAAGAGAGATTCAATCGAGTACACAAGCTGACTCGACGTTACAAATGCTGAAGACCATTATACTGAATGGCTGGCCTCGTCGCCAATCTGCGGTTCCGCCAGTTCTTCACCAATTTTGGAACTACCGCGATGAGCTCACTGAACAAGATGGTGTAATCTACAAAGGTCAACGAATATTGATTCCAAAAACATTGCGCGTAGACACGCTAAAACAAATTCATAGCAGCCATTTAGGAGAAGAAGCGTGTCTTCGGAAAGCACGCGAATTTGTGTTCTGGCCGAGAATGACAGAGGAAGTTCGTACCTTTGTTTCGCAGTGTTTAACTTGCAATGAAATGAAGCCGCGACAACAAAAGGAACCAATGATTTCACATGATCTTCCCGAGAGACCATGGAGCAAAGTGGGAATGGATTTGTTCAGTATTGGCGATAGAAATTTCCTTGTAATTGTCGATTTCTATTCCGATTTTTGGGAATTGTCGGAAGTTATAAGTATGCGTGCTCACTGCGTTATTAATCTATGCAAAGAGCATTTTAGTCGTCATGGCATTCCAGAAAACATAATCACCGACAATGGTCCGCAATTCGACTGCGATCAATTTCGAGCAATTTGCAAGAGAATGGGATTTTCGATCACGTTACCTCGTCTCCGCTCTATGCACCCTCAAACGGAAAGTCGGAATCTGCGGTGAAAGATTGCAAAACTCCTTCTAAAAAAAGTGTATGCACGCCAACGAGGATCCATGGAAAGCCATATTGGATTGGCGAAACACCCCAACTGAAGGAATGGCAAGCAGTCCAGTGCAGCGATTGATGTCGAGGAGAACTCGTACCGCGTTACCAACGTCACGAAAACTTTTTGGTACCACAAGTGGTAAAGGACGTACGAAGTAATTTACAGAGAAAGAGAAGGAAGGCAAAGGCGTTTTATGACAGAGGTAGCAGACAACTCAGCGAGTTGTCACCTGGGCAGACTGTATGGGTGCAACCATTTGGAAGAAGAAGGATTTGGGAACTCGCAAAGTGCATACGGCGTGTAGGTCCGCGATCATATCTAGTGGACCTCGATGGATTATTGCTCCGTCGTAACCGCCGCTTTCTTAGAACGAGTAACGAAAAAATGATAACTTCAGCTTGGGATCCATTGCCAATAACACATCAAAGTGAGCAACACTTCAACACCTGCGTTGTCATCACCTCCTACACGCGTTGTAAATAATAACAACTCGCCCTTCCCCCACTCTTACCGCCGGTGCGACGCACCAGAACGCGCATTATCCACATGCCGCAAAGGTATAACGATTACGTCGTTGGATAACGTATTTTATACTGCTTCTTTCTTGTATATCGCAAACCTATCTTGTTTATTTTAGTTACTCAATCATGTTTTGTTTACCTGTTGTGTTTACATTTCTTAAAGAAAGGAAGATGTTACGTGTTTAAGTTTCTATTGTGACACAGAACCTTACCATCATCTGTTCTTGTGACTGTGTGCTTTCGCCACGTTTGACGTGTGTTTTCAGTTGAACATCGTAGCGCAATGAGTGGCACGAATACAAAACCATACAGCAAACATGGTGCAAACAAGGGTCGCCTGCCGCGCCACGGATTACTTCAAGTTGCTGATGTGCTTGCAGGACGTCAGCACCTAACAATAAGTCAACAGTTGAGCATTCAATCACGGGAAAGTCAATTCCTCGCATGTGATCGAAACGACGAAGGTCCTCGACAGTCGGGATGCTTCCCCGCAAGTCCGGAAGCGAGGGAACAACCATTACGTCATTCTACCTTAATCATTGAGGTGGCAGATATCCCATGCAAAGACAACGCAACTTACGGTTGCTTATGAGCTCGCTTTTTCCATTGACAGTCGTTATAGTCAGATTCTCCGGTTTGCCTTCCACCCTCCAAGTCGCTTGGCAAGTGCAGCAGTACACAATGATATATCCGACCCATCGTCGAGGAAAGCATGCGTATGTAACGACGCACCGTTAGCTGCAACGACGACGGGAACAACTTTTAACCGGACGTTCGAAGTTCGAACGGTGGCGGCGGTAGTGCCAGAGGCACCGGCCCCATTTACGGCCTGTACAGGTGGATCGTCGGAAGTAGTACTGTTCCCGGGAGGCGAGTTCGGGCTCGTCTGGTTGAACCAATGAAACAGAGTATGGTGAGACCTTGTACATCCTTCGGCGCGACAGACTCCCTTAGAGCTGCATTCTGATGCGCAATGACCATGCCTCAAACAGTTAAAGCAGAGCTCCTTCCGACGCACAAGCTGATACCGGTCCTTTATCGGCCGGCCTTTAAAAGCATTGCACTTCCAAATCCAGTGCGAACCTTTGCAATCGGGAAACGCGCCAATGTTCGTAGTATTCGGTAGCTGAGTAGAAACGGTGGAGAATGCAGTTACCGCTCTGTTAGCAGCTCGACCCTTGTAGTCAGATTCTTTGCGTCTATTCTCGTTTTCTCAGACGAATCGCATCATGGGACCCAAACTATCTTCTACCAAAAGATCGAGTAATTCCAATAGCGACTGAAAGGTCACAGGCTGGTTCCGTAAACCCTTTGACGACTGAGATATGTAACGCTTTATCGCAGACGGTGGCAGACGCTGCATAATGGTTTCGAGATTCTGAGGTAAATCCAAGGTATAACGACAGTCCCAAAGACTGAACAATCTGTAACTCTCGGCATCCTATGCTCTGAAATTACGCTATCCAGTATAATCCGCTTTCTTCAGCTGAGGACGCTTTACCAAGCGGTCCACGTGAGCTCTATCGACGAGATCAAGTCTTCCATGACGTTTGTGTAATATATCCAATGCTTCCTTATATCCCAGTTCTGGGGGCAAGCTCTTACAGCCAATAATGTTGGCACTTGCGGCACCAGAACAGAAGTCGCACAAATACGATAGTTTTTCCGCGTCGGACAAATGCGCTCTATTTATCTGACGGTCAAAATCAGTAATAAATCTGTGGTAGTCAAACGAGTCACCGTTGAACGCCGAAAGTGTTGCCCTTGGCAAATTGAAGCCTTGCTTTATGGTTTCAGCAAATACGAGTAAATCCGACTTCGGAAAATGAACAGAGGAATGATGCGGCTGCAATGACTGATTAAGTGGACTCATCTCGAGCACGCCGGCCCCGTTGCCATCCGCGCCTGTCGCGGAACGTGGAGCGTGCATTTCCATCGTGAAGGGTTTGTTAGCTGGTAAAAGCGGCCTATCCGCTGTAGTGAAGTGCAATGGACTACTTTGAAACACACCGGCCCCAGTGTAGCTTACGACTGTCACAAGTACTTGGTGTTTCCCTCTCCCAGGCTGAGACACCAAAGGAATGCCGGGATCGTTTGCAGTTGTGGGTGCAAGCGGCATATCCGCTGTATGCATGCCCAGTGTTGGCGCAGCCCCGACGAGTTGACGGTTGTCCTGAACCGCGTTGCTCTACCGGTGACTTCGTATACGATGCGAGTTTCACCGGCTTCGGTTAAACTATTGGTGTAATGTCTTCGAACAGGAAGGTCCTGGAAGAATGCGAATCAGAAATTGAATCAGCCTCAAAGTGCGCCAGCTCCACATCTTCCGTGGCCTTGGCAAGCTCTAGCTCCATCTGCAGTTGCTTTTGATGTTGTTCTATCTGCAGTTGCTTTTGCTGTTGCTCCATTTGCCATTGCTGGTACTCTTGATCTAGCAACTGCGACTCAATTGCACATCTTCGCTTTAGTTGCTGAAGTCTCAGCTCCCGTGCTTCAGCCTCTCTACGGGCTACGATGGCTGAAGAATTCTTACTTCTTGTAGACTTAGCCCTAGGTAGCGGCTCTTTCTGCAAGCCTGGATTTACAGTGTCTAACACTGCCAGTAGTTCGTGAGACGACCCACTACTTTGCTGATTATCCATAGTCAATAATGTTGAGGTCTTTCAATATACAGGTAGTCCCTTTTTTAAATAATATTGGATCCGCTCCAACAACAAGACACGTTTTCAGATGCGTTTATTCCAGCATACAAATCCAGAATTAAACGATTTAAAAAAGGTTGACTTACGCGCCTAAAACATAACATTGTACATTTACATTATAATTTCAGGCTAACAATTTTACAAATTACCCACCAACAATAATAAACCGTTAAAAACTGTACTACCAAGCAAAATTCCGTACACCACGTTTTTTTGGCTACAATACTCGAATACGAGACAATGGTATAATCACGTAATATTGGCCTACCCATAGAAATCACAATGTTAATATTACAGTTTTGTCCGTAACATAAACTCTATTTCCATCATGAAGGTATGCAGCGCATCATCGCCCAGTATTCTTTCCGCCGTCAGATGGCGAAGCAGCTTTCGAATCGTACGTATCATTCGTTCCCATATGCCACCTTGGTGACTTGCCAAAGGTGGATTAAAGTTTCATTAATTTCCCTTTTGGTTCAACGCATTGTTGATGCTACTCTGATTAAAGTTTTGGATTTGCTGTCGGAGCTCCTTCTCGGCACCAACGAAGTTTAGTCCGTTGTCGCTGTACATGTCTCTAGTTGCGAACCCACGTCTACATGGGTCAGTCTACATGGGGGTAAAGGTGCCTTAATTTCTTTGCCAACTTTCGCTATCGAGAAGCGACATTGCCTACAGGAGTTTAAATAATATCGAACACTTGCCGCTAAGACGTGTTGAGTACCCGAATGACCGGCAACGACATGGTAATGTTTAACAATAAGCGATGTGACAAAATGGCGACTAGGCAATATATTTGGATGCTTTACTTCATTATCAAACGAAGAAAGCTCTTAACCACCACCAACACTCAAAACACCCTTCATCAAAATAGGACGGAGTCTGAACAAAGGACGAGAGCGCTTATACGAAACACACGGCCGAGACACAGCGGCCAGGGCTGAAATAAAGTCTGGAAAATCATCAAGGGACGCAATAATATCTGAGAACGACTCTAACTGTTTGAAGTGCTGTATAATGATTTGGGTGACTCTGTGGTTAACAGAACTCAAAATCTACAAATGCATTCTACTACAGAATAATATCGGTGACGCACGACGGCGCTATTAAGCCATACCAAAAATGGAGTAGCTTTCTTGGGCTCTCCTAGCAAACGGTCGGGTGGCCGAATGGTTAACGTAACCGATTCATATACCAATTCCCTATATAAAAAAACGAAATTAGTGACGAGGCCGTCATAGGATCAAAACTAAGCACGATAAAAAATCCTGGCGCTCTGCGTTTACTCGGAAAATGCTTACACGAATATATAAATGCAAGCTAGAAAGAAAATTACGATCATTCCAAATAAAACCTCACAATCACAGTATAAATTCTGCCCGAATATAAACAATTATATTAGATAATATTAATCAAGCACAGAGACGCGCCGAACGTACGAAAAGTGAGGGGATGCGACGGTTGAAAGCTAATCAATTTTTTAACATTGATTTGCCTTAGAATGTGTTTTTTGGACATTTTAAACGAGACGCTTAAAAGTCTCGAGTTTGAACCGATTCGTCATAATTAGTAAAAGTTTTAATGAATAATTTGGAACCCTCGCGTTCGTCGCGATGATTTCATGCGGGCAACGCCATTAGTATGGTATGCAGCCTGGCCGTCGTCATAACGCTAAGGTGGCTGGACTGGCCTAACTTCTCCGACGGATAGACTATAAACAGCATCTGACTTCATAACTCTAACTTTAAACACAGCGACAGTGAACTAATATAAACGCATGGAGAGGTCAGTCCAGACTTTGAAGCCTTGTATATAGACGCAGCAAGCGACACAACCCCCTGACATGGTGTACGAAAATAGCGGAAACAAAACAGAATTTGGGCTTTTATAATGTGCAAACGGATATACAGGCGAATAATGAAAGTATATCGAAAACGGTGTTGGGGTGGGAAAATGAAAGCACTATGTTAAACCGAAGCGGTTTCAAGTTGAGTTCGGGAAAGAGGAAATCAATTCGAGAATCGTTTAATAAATAAAATCTCCAGCTCAAAACAAAATAAAATTTGTAAATAAAGTGTATAAACTTCTCGTGTTCTGAAATGTTGACTCTAGATACAACTGACATTTACGATAATCTATTTTCTATTGGCATGAAAAGCAATGCGATGATGCAAGTTGTTTACCGAGCTCTCGCTTAGATGCGCTTTCAGTAAGGAGAAACGCACTACCCGTATTACGTGCTCTAGTGAGTTCCGTTAGAGGCATATACACAATATGAGTAATTATAGTCGTCAGTGGCTGTTGTTCGGCCCTGTATTATTTTTTATATAGCTTACCCAATCCTATAAAAATTCCTTAGCTTCCAATTAGGTTATAACCGTTCGCTTTGCAGCCAAAGGACCGATTTATAAACTAATTCAATTGGAAAGTCAAATTATCTCCGCAGGTATGAACGGGACCGTTATTCACTTCTCTGTGTCGCTAGAATTATATTACTGGAATAATATAAGAATTCGAATAGAAACATGAAATCGCATAACTCTGTAGTAGTGCGGTTATCCGGCGGCACAGTGTCCAGTCTCATCCACTGGAGGGAATGTGTAAAGGTTATCGGGGTACGTAGGATAAGTGGATTGTACGGTGTGGAGATACTCGTGGAATGTGTGTCTGCCAGCATCCACCTAGTATGGATACTACCCAAAGTGGGTTAATTTCCACATTGAGGGTTTCGTTCTAAGACCACCAACTCGCGTTAAACGCACCAATTTTTTTGGCTTAGTTAGTAAGTAACTAAAAAGTCGTTTTAAAATCAATTTTCAATATACACGAAAGTTTTATATGCGGAAGCTAAGGTATTTATGACAGAAAATCTGGTCCGTTTCCTTTTTAAAATATTAAGCAAACTTCGCCTAACCGTGTTTGTAAGGATTGTTTGGCCCTGGTCCATCTTACACCTGCACCGGGTCACTAAGAGCGACGCGTGTATCTCTTTAATAACTCGTGCGAACACGCTCACCTTATGATGATAATACGCGAGAGTAACTAATATTTCTTTAATATATCAAAGTCTGCTATCAAATAAAAGCAGAAAGGGAAAATTGTTTCAAAACTCCATAGTTCACGCGTTTTGCATAATTATATTTCCACATAAAAAACTCGATGATTTATTGTTGTTTTTTGTTGTTTAGCTTTGTTGAATCTATGCCTTTTTTGGCTGAATTGTTTTTTTAACCCCCCCCCCCCCCCCATTTTACAAATAAGGAAAACTGTATTTGCACTAAACAAAACAATTTTGGTTTTATTTAAATTTATATCAATCCGCGATCAGCGGTGGTGGTCTACGCGCGCTTTTAATGTAATACCAATCCGCTTGTTAATATAATGCTACCATTGTTACAGCGAGTTAAGCGATTTCTGCCTCTTGTAAGACAGGAGGACTATTTGTGCTAATTTGTGTAATGTACGCAATCCTCCAAATATCTACCAAGCGAAACAACACGGAATTCAAATATTTTGTAGTGGTTACGCGAGAGTTAAAAAAGCTAACCGGTTTTAACTATAATAAATAATTTTGGGCAAAGCGTGCGTGAAAGGATTGTTTGGTCCTGGGGTTTCCTTGCACCTGGTCAAAAACAGTAGGCGCGTGTATCTTTTCGATGACTCGTGCGAAAGCGCTAAAAAACATTATTTTTTAATATATATTGTAAAGTTCCGCTATTAGTTAAAGACAGAAAATAAAACTTAAAAAATTAAAGTTCTAAGTCTAGTTGTAACAGTGAGTGTCAGAACAGTAAGAATTCGCTTGACCTAGAAGACCTATCCGTCTGGAATAAAACTATAGGTTGGTTTATTACAAAACGACTGAAGAGACACACCGAGCATAAAGAGTCAATAAAATATTACGACGCAACAATCTGGTCAATCGTTTCGTGAAACAAAATGTGGTAAAACAACAGTAAATCAGGGGATTTTAAAATGAGAAAATTATAATTGCGTAAACAGGTGTAAGCTACAAAGTTTATAAACCAGTTTTAACTTCTTTCTGTCCTGAACTAATAGCTGACCTGACAACAAAATAATAGTTTATTCCCTTTTTAATTATTATTGTGAGCTCAGCGCATTCGCATGTGTCATCACAAAGATACACAAGTCTGCTCTTTTAAACAAAGATTATGGTATTAGAATTATTTTTTTAAATTGAGGTTGGTGTTTGGGTTAGCTCTGGGGTTTAGATTAGTGTTTAGGGTTGGATTGGAATTATTTTCCATAGTTTTAGAAGCAGTTTTCCGCCTTTCCTCTTTCCATTCTTTTAGTGTTGCTCGTTAGGCCCATAACTGCGGAGATCAAAGCGCAACTACGTAATTACGCAATGAGATGATCCTTGACGCGCTACACATATAATCCGTTGGAATATAACAGTAGTTTCACCAATTATTCCACACTAGTAGTGAAAGCGGAATGGTTTATGTCTAGAAGACCAATTTTTGTATAAGGACCTTTGGCTCCAATCCGGACGGTTAGAACCCAACCGGAACATAAAATATTTTCTGGATTGGGTCGGCCTATATAAACACAACCTTATTTTAGACGCGTAAATCACTGACTAGCGACTTTTTTATTCTTATATTGTAAATGGGCATATAAAAAACTAGGAAACTTAATACCCGTGGTGCGTTTCTCCATACCGAAAGCACGGGCTATCATGCGAAAGCGTCCAACTTTTTTTTTAAAGTGGGAGGTCGGAAATACAAAATGCATCATAGCATAACAACAACACCCTCTTATTATTAGTCTTATACACTTTAAAAGTATTTTTCTTTCTGTGTTTTCGCCGTGCAACGCAATAAATACGCGCTCGAAGGTTCTGCCATACATAGACAAATAGGAATGCATGAAAAGTGCTTTTCAATGCTTAATGAATGTGGACGCCGCGAATATATAGATAAAAAAGCACCCACCCCACTTGTGCACGTTTTTCTGCATTTTCCGACGCCTATGCCTCAGACTATAGATAACTTGCATTAATTAACCTAAGTAACTTGCTTCCCGAACATAACGGTATATTGAATGAGACGCAGAATACAATTAAACTAAATCAAGAGTTAGTATTTGAATTTGAGATTTATACTTTACAAATCGCGGCTACCATTATAATTAGTAGGGATTTTGTGCAGAGTGAACTATAGACTTTTCGCTGCGTAGCTCGCAAGAGATCGTGAGGCAGCTTTTGGCAGCAAGCTTAGCCAACGCAAACGCATCCAAAAAGAAAAGCGCGAGCCCACACATGTGATAATTGATGAATTTAGTCTTGTTAGATACTTTAACCAAGGTGAATATGACGCCACAAATTATATATGTTAATTAAACGCATATATATTATTTGTGAAGGAATTTCTTTAAACATAAATTTAAACCGAATTAAACATGATTTATTAACTTTAAATCCCATTTGATGCAACAATAATGCGCATTGTTGCGTAACTATATTGAATGACTATTGTCACTGCACAATATACATATGTATTATAAGTGCGGGTTTAAAACTTAATATTTTTAATTAGTAAACAACAGTCCGTCTTTCATAACGTGACCATTGTGAAAATATTCAACCCAACAGGTTTCGGCTGCAACCAGTCTTCGCTGACTGGCTTCATAAAATATACTCCAATCGATTATTTAATTTAGAAAATCAAATGTGAAAAAGTGTAAGTGAGTGTTTATCATATTTACTCGGTCACATATAATGTCTGAAATAAGATTAAAAACACAACAAAAAGTGCTGTATATTTCTAAATCCAAGTTATATGCTAGATGTGCATTAACATATTCCCAGCGAAAACAAATGACACATGCTAGAACTAACATAGAGCTAATTTTAAATCGCTTCGGGGTAAATAAATCATTCTACTTTTATTAATATAAAAACGCCATTGAATTGCCAATGTTTATACAAAAGCCATTGATTGAGTTTAGTAAGATAGGTGCACCGGCCCCGTAAATGTAACAGCTCCCTTCCAATATTTAGGATTACCATGGTTTACCCGAAATATCATTCCGCAGGTTAATATAACGCATTTATTGCCTTAAACAGCGAACAGCAGGATGAACGGAAAACAAACATTTCGCTGCGGAGTTCTGTCGTTAAACAGTTTAAACACGCTCAGAATTGATGTCTCGCAGTTTTAGCTCAAACTGTGTACATTGTATGTGCGTGTGACGACCCAATGTATATGAAACATATGGGACTTGGTATAATATTGGTATATAACTTACCGCGGCTTGTTCTTCCAGGTCCATTTCAGCTTCTCACACTTTAAGCTTGAAGCCTCCGCAAGAAACAGGAAAGCAAAATCGGTGTTGGTACCGTATTGACGAGCACCTAAATATATAAAGTTTATATATCTGGTCGCAAATTTCACGTTGTAGAGCAATATTTCACACTATGTTTGAATTAGTGCTGTACATTATATCGATAATCGCGATATAATCGATTTCTCTCAGCTACGATACTAATATCGCTAATATCGTACCACACGCCTTGTTTTATCAGGGAAACTTAACCTAACAGTCTTTTTGTATAGTAAAAATAGTGTTTATTCACTCACAAATGCATTGTTATGTCGAAAACCTATTGTAACACTTGCAATTGTGATGTAATGATCGTTCCTACGCCTATTATTGTGTATCATTGGGGGTGATATGTTTATGATATTTTTCATTTATAATTAGTTCATTAGGCCAAGGTATCATGCATTTGAATTTATACAAGCTAACTTTTCTTACTTACAAACATAGCATGATATAGGTTATATTACGTAATATAAAGTTCAACACCGCCTTGAGAATGGTGTATTGTGTAATTGAACGTGTGGTGAATCGATGTGTTCGGGAACTTATATAATTGTTTGGGTATAATGATTACGTATATTGTTTGTAGAACACGTATGTGAACGTATTTTTACTTCCAAGTGATTTGCGTCGTATTTACGACCAGTACACCGCCTTTTGTATTTAAAACGCCTGTCATAATCGCAATTAAAATAGGCGTCAAATTGTCTTCCCTCGGGTAAATCTTTGATATATATTGTTGTGTATGTATAGCGTACAAAATATTGCCACCAATTGCGTAAATATGCGCTGCATTCTCAATAATAGAATGTAGCTTAAAACATTGCTGTACGTCTATAGTCTATATTCTAAATTTTATGCTGCAAGTTACTGGAGTCAGACTTAGACAAGCACCGACTTTACAAACTGGAAAGGACAGCCTAAAGTGACCTTTTGGTTTAGTGACCAGCGGCCAAATGCACTTGCCCCGATAAAAGCAAAAATAAAGCCTGGGTGCTAAAAACGCATTATTTACGAACGGTGCCTTTCTGACAAATTTTCGTTTCTGGCCAGTAGTTATAAATCCTGGTTAGGTTTTGCACATGGATTTGTATGTTTAATGCAATATTTAGAAATAAGGTTGATTTCATTTACAAGCGTTATATTGGGCATTTTATATTATATATTGTTAATTGTCACCAAGTAATGCATTTCAGTCCGTTACAGACGATTAGTTTATATATTGGGAATTCCCCATGTTTACTTGTCTTTACTATCGCGATACGTGGACCAGCGATTATCGATACATTTTCAAATGTATTTTTAACCCACAACTACACAATCGGTTGAGAATTGCTGACAAACGTCTTACTACGACTAACACATAAACAAATAATTATTAAACACGATTACGCTCACGCTTTCACTGTGTTGTCGAAATCCCAGCAAGGAACACGGGATACTTGTTTCGTCTCCACCGATGTCCGTTCTCGTCGATTCTTTTCTCCGCAAAAGCTGTTTTGCAAGTATTCTTCAAATTTTGATTCAATAATAGTGAGTATTGCACGATTCTCTCCAGCTTATGTTTACACTTTGTACAGGGAATCCCAACAATAATCATATATACTACTGGCCTCTCGTTAGCGTTAAATTCCCTTTCGTAGTTTTATAGGTTTTAACGCGGAAGATATTCATTCAAATTTGTTCAAAATTGATTTCCTAACGATATTTTACGCAAAGGGGAATTTCTCATAATTTCTTATAGAAAACCGGAAAGTTTAAATAAATAAATGTCACAAAGTAAGGTTCGCGGATTACTTGCCCCCTTCTACCGGTTACCTCTGCGTCTTTTCTGCCGTTAATTATGTGGTTTTCTGCAAGAGTAATATGTTCGATTTTTACAAAATACTGCTTAAATTTGGATAAGTCATAAACAAAAACGAAAAAATGTAAAACTTTTATTTTAATTAAAGAAATCATTAGTAAATTAATTAAACTAATAAACATGATTATATAATGTTAGTTTTAAGTTTGTATTTTAAATTATTAGAAGGAGCTTGTTTTTAAAATCACTCTTTATTGGAGCTCTATAATATTTCAATGTTTATCCAAAACCGTGGTGTCAATAAATAAGCCTATTTACATGGGCAATTTTTGCGAGTTAACTCGCATCGCTAACCCGGTTAAATTTGACGCACGCATTGCGTCATCAGGGTTCAGTGATTATGCGGGTTTCCAATCGGGTTTTCCTAACTCGCTCGCGCATGGTAGGTTAACTCGCATTCGTCATTCATTAGGATACCAGCATCTTCGGGTGGGTTTTAATGTTTCGTTTTGAGTTATGCTTGTGGGATGACTGAAGTGAAATTACTGTAATCATAACTATTATTTTTTTCTTTTTGCATAACTCGTTATCGTACTGTGTTACCAGGCGTAGGACATATTTATGACGCCCAACCTATATAAAATTTCCTTACATTTCGTATAAACAAAATAACTGTCAAACTTTTTCGTGCAAGCGATTTTTTGGAAATTGTACAAAATTAGAAGATAAATTAACAAACAACAACTAAATGTGGGTTACATAAACGCTCCATGTAAATTGAACTGCTTAGCGTGTAAAGAGAGGGAATACCCACGATGCGAACTAAAGCGAGTTAACTCGCATCGCAAACCTGATCATGTAAATAGGCTTAATAATATATTCTTTCATTCAAATACGATTTAGAAACGATATATCAGTAAATAACCTAATAAGATGATAGAATAACAACTCTTTCTATTGAATGAGGTGATTAATGACGAGGCAAACACCCTGGTAAACGTGTGTTGATACTCATATGTGTTGTTATTGAGACCTGTATCTGCATTTGACGCTTTCTGTTAACAAATAATTTTTTTAATTTGCTGACACTTCTAGCCGCATGAAGTAATTTGATTCGCTATACCGCAAACTTAATAACGCACAGTTGCTGAGCGCCGTAGATATTTATTTGAGAGTAGTATAGTAGAGGCTGATGTAGTAAAATGTATCTGGGCCGTATAACATACCCGACCGGCCTCACCTTTTACTTTGTACAAGTGATCCAAGCAACAACAAAGAATTCCTCGCCCACAACTACCGTTTTGCTCGACGTATTTCCGTCTTTGAATTAGCAGTTTCCACAGCAAGTGGATAAATTTAATAAAACAATTAATTTTCCGAAAATCTCTAAAACAGAAATAAAATAATAACCTTGTAATAATCACCGTAGTATGAAATATCATTTACCACCGAGTTTAACATCAAACTATGCCTTACTTAGATTGTTGATTATGTGCAGTTTCAGCCTCCTGTGAACAACCACCATTTGTATCACATATTGGACGTACGTTGATATTTTTATGTAAGAAAGGTTATACTGAGCACTTAACCGTGCTATATAATATTTCTGTTTTAACCCGAATGTCTCCGTTTTTATGCAAACATAAATTAATGAATGTTCAATTTTGGTACAACTTAATAATTCCGACGTTTTGAGCAATGTCTAGAAAGTGAATTGACGAAGTATACAACTGACTAGTTACTAGTTTCGAATCATCAAACGGAGAGGCTTCGCACTGATCCTTTATGCTATTTTAGACTCAAATAAATTATACTCTGGTAATACACGATTATTAAAGTTATACATAAAAAAGGTTTCATTTGACTAAGTCTTACGATTAATCGCCTTTACATCTATCTCAACACAATGAAAATTAAGATTAAGTTTTCGAATATAATAAAAATACATTTTCTTTCCACGATAAACTTTGCGTATCATGCAGCGCCCTCGCGTCATATACCACAATGGTAAGGCCTATTGCTTGTGTTATTCCAGCAATTATATAACAGACAAATACTCTACACTATGAAGCGACGAGGAAGTAAGGCCGCCACCTACGTCAATCAATCAGGAAGTAAATTGTATTCATAGGTCCATACACAATGAACGCACAGCAAACGCACAACTCGTGACCAGTTGTGTGATGACTTATTGGTGATTTAAATGGGGTTGTGCTTCTGTATAGTTTTAATGGGTTGTTTCATCTGACATGAGTTTTAACGTGTCCCACTAAAGCTATACAATCTTGATATGACATGGCGAATAGATTATATTAGAGGTAGTTTTAAATTACTCAGATACAAATTAACCAATGTAGTTTATTGTGAATGTACATGAGGGATACAACGGAAAAATAATTCGACGCGTAAACAATATTATATTGTGTGCAATGTATATACTACAGAGTTATAATTATTGACACACATGCAGTTATACAGCAAGAGCGATCAGATGACAGAAAGAGAAACTGAATTCAGTTAAAATGGAAATCTAGCAAAGCACTGACGAGCACAATTTAAACTAATATAGATTATAATATAAACGAAATACATAAGTTGGAGGCGTTCAACTAATTATTCTCCCTATCTCTCCAATGCAAACTGACAAAAACAGCTGTTACTCACTCATAATCCTGACATAGAAAGTCTTAGATTTTTTCACAACTTAAAATTGAATCAGCAACCTTAACTTAAACCCTCCAAAATTTTACCTAAAAATTATGATCACATACCCCTTCGGACATCGGAAAAACGGAAGGGTACCACTCGTCACATCCTGTCGCTCATGAAGGTTTATTAATTGGTTAAACGCCATCTAAAAGTAACTCACGGTGAATAAAACTGTACGACAGGTGTACGAACGGTACAAAAAAACGAATAAGTCATATAGGCGTAATATACCATCATCATATAATTTATACAATACATTTGTGGTTCTCAAAAACAAACGCGTTTTTATTCTTCAACATTTCCGGCCAGCATTAACTAGTGGAAAATTACTAACTTTGCTTTGTGTGTTCGCGTGTCGTAAAATTAAACAGCTTTGGCGCAAAGGGTAAATGTTACTTCCGCGGGTGGAGCAACTGGTTCGTGGTTTGGATATGACGCGTATGGTGGAATCAAAAACAAAGCTTATGTTCTCTGGTTATAAACGAGTTCAGCGTACGTATATCATAGGTAGCACACACTTACCAATCTGTACAGAAATTGCCGTATTAGAGGTAAATTGTACACTGCAGCTTATACAGTGCATACTTTAGTAAATAGAAACCTATTGCAATGTGGTCTAGTCAACCATTATTACATACAACGTTCATGAAGGAAATTATATTGGTTAAGCAAAGACTTTAAGAAAACTACAAAAAACATGAATAAACAAAAGTTCGAGATACCGTGTGTCATGATCTCCGTGTTTGTGAATCTCCATGATATGTTGCATACTAAATGTATTTACAAAAGGTTTTCTAGTGATTGGTAGGACACTACCCAGCAAAGTGCTGACGATTGCAAATATTTCACCAGCAACCACGATTAAAGTCTTCATCATCGTATCCGTTTGCTGCAATACACGGTATGATGACATTCTACTAATCTTTTGCAGGGCATTTCAGCCAGTTTTTTCCAAAACAACTCCATCATTTGAGGTAGCAAAATCATCTTTGGCCAACGAGTCATTTCTTCAACACTCATCGTCACAAGCAACGAGCAATATAGTTTACACTCGAACTATTTAGTTAGTTTAGTTTATTTTATTTTTTGTTTCCACGATGAAAACATAAATCAGGATTATTGAAAAAAAATTGGAAAACGGGAAAAAACGGCAAAACAACAGTCGTTAGAACACGTCTAAAAACAAGCATTATTTTAATAAAATTCGGTCAGCAACTATTTAAAATGTGTTTAAGATGCAGAGCGTTTGACAGGAAACTACAGGAGCCTTGCGCCCAGACATTCGCCATTTTAGATAATTCCTTGGCGCCAGGGTGTTGCATTTATGTACCACTCAATTAATAAATCAATCAACGCACAAAAACAAAATAATAACAATACGAAAATAAATTAAACTGAAGTTTAACAAGGAGACACCAAGAAACCATGCGGTTATCGAAGCAGGTGCCACCTTATAATAAATGTAAATTTAAATATAAAGATAAATAGATAAGAAATAAACAGAATAGCAGTGTGAAAAGTTTGTGCAAAAACGTTACAATGACAAAAAAACTTTAACAAAACCCTCAAAAAAGAAAACAAACAAAATACATAATGAATATATAACAGTGATTTACAAAGTGTTAAAGAGATCGAGGTATGGAAAATCTAAATTAATGAAGTTACAATATTGCTAAGGCATTGAACAGTTACGGTATAATATTTAAGTAATATAAGTCAGCAAATATACATCTATTGCAGTCCATGCTACTGGACCACGGTACCCTATTGAATTTTGACCTAATAATGTATGAAAATAAGGAACAAAATAATTATGATCTGCCACTTGTCTAGTGATATGATTATGAGCACAGTACAAAGGTGGGAATATATACTTAAACGAATCAGGGAGAGTTTTGTTATGAAACTTGTACATTAGCTTTCCCATCTCCAATTTGTAAATATCACACAGTTTCAGTATTTTAAGATCACTAAACAAAGGGGTGACATGGCATCTTGCAGGACTGTATGACATTGCACGAATGATTTTATTATGTATTACATTCAATGGATAAAGGGCTTTTTTATTAGAAGCACCCCAACAGACTATAGCATATTGTATTTGAGAGTAGACTAGAGAGTAGTAAATATTCAGCAGAGTTTTGATATCAACATATTTACGCAGTTTGAACATTATACCGCAATATCTAGCTAACTTTTGTAAGAGATTGAGGATATGGCAGTTCCAATTGAGCTTTTCATCTAAAAGGACACCCAAATATTTGGCTGATTGAGATCGAATAATTTTGTTATTATTAATATTTAAGTGGAAGTCATTAATGCCTATTGGCTTTAAATATCCGGTGAATAATACATATGACATTTTAGTATAATTTAGAGAGAGTTTATTGGATCGCAGCCAATCGTCTATTGCAATCAGTTCAAGGTTTACTTTTGCTTGAAGTTCATAAGGACATTTGCTTGACATACACAAAAAAGTGTCATCAGCAAATAGTTTGGTGACAAAATTTGAAACTAAGGGCAAATATTAATATACATTAAAAAAAGTAGCGGGCCTAAGTCCGACCCTTGGGGTACACCACACAAGACTGGTTTAAAATTTGAGCGAACATTATGAACAAATGTATATTGGGATCTATTGGTCAGGTAGTTTTTAAATAAGTCTAACGCAACGCCACGTATTCCATAGCAGTGTTCAAGTTTAGCTAGAAGTTTAGAATGGTCAACTGTATCAAAAGCTTTTGATAGATCAATAAAAATACCACAGCTATAGAGACCTTTGTCAGTGTTAGATAACAACATATTGGTTATATCAGCCACAGCAAGAGATGGTTGAGCAGTTTTCTCGGAAGCCATATTGATGATTTGAGAGTAACTTATGCTTATCAAGATATTTAATTAAACGATTATATAATAATTTTTCAAAAATTTTACTAAACTGCGACAATAGCGATATGGGTCTATAGTTTGTGCATAAGTTGTCTGAGCCATTTTTAAATATGGGAATAACTTCTGCATTTTTTAAAAAGTCAGGATATATCTGTCGTACCGACATAATTGGCTGTTGGCGAGATCGTTCCAAGAAAACTGCAAGGAACAAAAGAAATCGCTAAATGACGAAGGACGATCTAAATTCACGATGCGATCAACGCATCCTTCTAAAATCAACGTGCGGAGATAATCCATTGTATCAAGCGCAAAAAATAATCTATTGTGCGTTTTTAGATATTCTGCATCGCATTTTTTTCCTTGGAGGCCAAATCGCATCTAAAAGACATCATTTCATCGGAGATAGACAGACACCAGTTGTCTAGGCTTACAGCAGTGTGTTTCCAATCCACAGTATGTATAGCCTAGGCTCCGGTGCTCTCGAGGGCGGGAATACGCTTAACGTACCCTACAGCCCGTCCCCATATATAAAACTACGTAGCCGGTTATGCTTATGTATTATTGTAATTGTACCGTTGCGTTATCGGAGTCAAACAAATATTAATAATAAAGCTTAACTTCTACCGTGTAATAATAAACTAAAAGTCATTCAATAAGCAGCCGCTACATATATATCCCTTGCTTTACACAAGTAATAAATATTTCACTTAAGATGGGAGATATTATAGAATTTGCAAGTTTAATAAATTTGGTAGGGATGTCTTCATGACGAGTTCCCTTTTTTACATCCAAACAGTTTATAAGGGAAAATACTTCATCTGGCTTTGATGGAGATATAAAAAAGGAAGACGATTTTCTAAATGGTTTTAAAGGCACATGATTAGTAGGAGGTTTGATCTTAGATGCTAGATTTTTCCCAATGTCCACAAAAAAATCATTAAATTTATTAGCAACATTTATTGGATCCGATGTCACATCAGATGCAGTAATTCCTACACTTTTACTTATAGTCAGCGTAGGAGATTTAATTTGAATAAGTTCACGGATTAGTTTCCATGACCTACCAATATCATTTTTACTCCTAGAAAATTCATGTTTGTAGTACATTTGTTTGGAGATTTCCAGGAGATGATTTAATTTATTTCTATAGACCTTAAATACAGAATATTTTTGAAGATTAGGTTTATTTTTAACGATGGAGGAGAACATACTATTTTTGTTTTTTATGGATTGTAACAGACCTTTAGTGATCCATGGTTTACTTAGAAGTCGTCGCTTTTTCCTACTAATAGATCTTAATGGACCATGTTTATCTACAATCTCACTAAAAGCACTAAAAAAAATTTACACCAAGACATAAAATACCCAAGAACTTAATAATCTAATAGCATGAATTCATTATTGTTACCGGAAGTAAATAGAAATAGAAATTTACGTAACTTGTGTTCGGCCACAAACCAATCACAGACAGCTCAACTAGAGTAGGTTAATACACAATTACTCTTGTTGCACTAATGTTTGGGAAGTTTTTTAATAGTAATGTCAGCCAAGAGTTGGTTTCTCACAGCGTGAGTCCCGGGTATCCTCCACAGCAGACAAGAGTGTGGATGACGGCTTACGACGATCGTTCTCACTTATGTTCCTCTTCAGCTTATGTCGGCCATGCAATTGCATTGACTCCTTGTCACCAAGTATAACCTGTGGATCCAAAGTTATTGGGGCTGAAAATCCATGAAAGTGTGCGAGTCAGAATTTACTCTTGCAAATAAAAAAACGAACGATCACCGCCACCGATTTCTATTCAACTGGCGTATAGGGGAATAAAAACAAATCCTCATCATTGTGATGGTTTCATTATAAACATGGCGTATTTACTCTCGTTACTCGCATGAGCTTCCACATACATTCATACTCGCCCGAAATTTGATGGATTTTTGGCCCTGATTATGCTAGCTGGATAGACTACGGATGTCTCATGTATGATATGGATCTAGAATGACCATGTTTATCCCCGTGTATGGGACAGTGCAGAGGTTAAATAGCCAAAACGTCAGCCCCCAGCCAGATGTATAGACAGAACCAACCAGAACTCACAGTTTGGCAGAAAGTTTGGAAATCAATGACATCATCGTGCAATTGTCTGACTCTCCCAACCATACTTTTCACACCTTGTTTCTACATTGGATAGAATATTGTTATTCCCAGGAGATAAAAGGGCGGATGGAATTTAATACAGGTATTGTAGTCCACAGTCGGGGTATTTGAGTTTCTGTTTATTGTGTTGTGTATAGACACAACCAACTATTTAGTGACTGGTTTTGAACCTGCCACCTATGTGCTGATAGCTTTACATGCTATGAAATGAACAAAATATACAATGATGAACAAATATGAAACTACGGTTGCTTTTTGTGACATGGACCACATGACATTGAACATGAATACCTGAAGAGGGGTAAACTTAACTATAGCAAAACATTAAGCTTAGACTTATGGATGCATTGTGAACATAGCAGCAGGCACTTTATGACTGAGATTAAATTAACCTGGTTTGATTAATAATAATCCATACGAATACATATGCATTGCAGAATCTATTCATTACACACCAGTTATGTCAAACATTCCTTTCATTTTTTGACACCAAAGTACACAGGTTACCTTGACATCATGCTCTGTGATATCACGGCTCGCTGAACAAGTGTAAAATCGCGATTTCGATTTCCCTTAGACAAATTTCTCAAACAACAGCATTGAGCCTTGGGAGAAAGAGTTGTATTTTAATGATTAATTCATAACAACACCTCATGCTTTGCGACACAGGAAGCATTTAAACCAAATCTTCACATTTTGTTAATTTGCATTGTCAGCATTTATACAATAACAAATAGACTTGTTATCTAATTTTTCCAAATAAATCCAAGTGATTCTATGAAGAGTTAAAACCTGAAAACATGTTGATCGAACCAAGTAGTAACTGGTCATTCTACAAATGTTCCAAATATAAATCGAAACTATTATATAATTCTTTCGGGTCTGGCACCAATGCAGTTTGATGGGGATTGAACAAAATATGGAAACTATGATGTAAAGGTAGTATAACCTATAAACAGTTTATTATACAATATATGCTTAACGGTATAAATTGAAGTTTCAGAATAAAAAACTAAAGTAAGAACCATATTAGCTGAGTGATACCAACCAACCATATGGACATCGTGGAGCAGTGTCGAACCAATTGCAACGTTTGACGTTTTTCGCGGTGATTAACTGCAACGTTTGACGTTTGTCGGGGGCGTTTGACCCTCGGTAAGCGCAGCTTGGCGTTATGGGTGGACGCTCTGTGCTGCACCGCGTGGCTCGAATATATGCTGACTCCGATATCCGACTTCCAAAGATCGAGTCCACGCTTATTGAACGTTGGTTAGTTTATTGTCAAACGTTATCGATAAGACACACGAATAAACCAATGCACTTTACTCGGGAATCGATTCGCAGCGACGGAATAATTGCGCGATGCGCTTATCGGACAGTTCGTTTTCCTTGCGGCTTGTCAACTCGTTCTTTGTTTAAACCGGCAGATGCGACTTTTGTCTTGTTCCTCTTCTGTCAACTATACCACAAAGTCTCAATAACCTTGCTCTAAGCACGCCAGGTGGCAGTCACCTCGGTCTCTTCTCAGCCCAACCACAGTCTTCCCCTTTTTACGACCAAACATCCGTATTTATAGCTCGCCCAAACATGCGAGCATTCACTGGCGCCATAATGACCTCATCGTGATTCTGCAGTTTCCGAGAGGATCACGTCAATCTTATCGCGGATGTTTAAATTGTAGTGAATACAAAGCGACTCTGCTGCACCAATCTTCATAATATCGAACCTCAATTCCACATACGGACTTTTCATCTTTGAAATCATTCTTGTTTATATCGAGTTTCATTGTTCCAGTCATTCAAGTTAAAACTAACTATGCAACATACTGAAGGAATAGAAAACTTATAAAATAACATAGTTAAAACAATGATTTACATGTAAATGTTAGTCATAAAATGATAGAGTTATTTTCACAAGGTTTGGGGGTGATAGTTGTGTGGTAAGGCATTCGATATATCTGCAAACCATGAAAATCATTTTCAGTTCACTTCATTGTAAGTTACATTAATGGATTAAACATTAACAACACTGCATTTCACACTGAGATTTTAAACTATTACCATCTATGGTCATGATCACATTTCCACCAGTATAACTGGGTCATATTACACAAGGTGTACTGGAAGTGAATCAATAGAATAATGAAGCTAACTGCAAGTTATATAACATTTGTGTTCAATATTGTTTTAAAATATAATTGTTGACGGAAAATGAATGGATCCAGGGGTGTCACACTGCAACACAGATGGTTTTAAACATAAATAAATTTGTATAAATTCCTATATCAACCTATAGAAACATGGGGCATATATAGACATATGTGGTGCAGATATAGATTTAAATTGTTTCTTCACGTCTTCAAAGTGATTATGGGTCCCATTTGGAAAAATGGGTCACATATTGTTTTTGTCTGTTTTTTTTTTGTTAAAGGTTTGACAGACATGGCTTGTGGCTCCAACATCTACCAGAAGGGGTGATGGAATCGCAATGGAAATTGGACATTTGTAAGACAACATGGTCTAAATATGCAGAAACTAAAAATTTGGGTAATTAATCTATGGAAATTCCCGTCAGACGTTAAAAAAAACATTTTTTTAATAAATTTGATTTTGTGGCCATAGCGCTTGAAACATTAGACATTCTGTGCCAATTAAATAAAGAAAACATTTACTGAGGTTAATTTCCATGAAAACGAAGATATGTTCCTGAATTATGATAGTGACAGGCATGCCAAATCGCACTGACATCTCCAACAAGAAGTCGACAAATCAGATAACAGCTTTAAGAATTGCTACATAACATGACTCACTTATGTAAAAACAGAAACGTATCTACTAAACCCAGGGTAATTCCCTGAAACAATGAAAAACTAAATCGGACTAGTTGGGAATTTAGCTTTATTTAAAACATTTGTGGTGAAATGTTCGTAAATTTAAGACGTTTAATTTTTATTTAACTAAATATTGTAAATATGTTTGGTATGTTAAATATGGGACCCATGCGTTTATGCTTGCAGAAACAAAAAACTTCATAATCAGTGTATAAAATACAAATTATGGTTATGGAGCCTGTAGCATGAATATAGGGTATACAACATGTGTTTTACGAATAGTGATGGTTAAACACGTGGTTGACACTCTCTAGTTTTAAACAATTTCATGTCATGGTTCCCCGGCATAATGGACATTGCAATATTACAACTATCGCCATTGAACGAATCCAATGGAATCCATTCACATTTTAAACCCCAGTATTCTAGTTTGTCAATTATGTCCCAACTGACACTACGAACTTGGTACGTAAATATAAACATTGGCTTTTGTTTGGGAAATTGTGCGCAAGATACCTTTGGTTGATACTTTTCATCCACATACGCCTTGCTTTTTAACAGAAAATAAACTGTACATAAAATATCATCGAATAAAGTTTGATCGAAAAAACAATCGGCAGCGATTATTACATCAGGTAAATCAGAAGTCGATTTGTTTGGTGCATTCGAAGCCATTTCCAACAACTTAGGGCTCACTTCACCCCATGTGACCGGTAGAAAATGAACCAGACACCTTCTGATCTTTTCAGGATCAGTTTTCGAGTTTAAATGTGGTTCGGAGATTAAATCGATTTTGTCCCCAAGGTTGTTTATGGTCATGACTCATTCTTTACAACTTTAAAGCAACTGAAACTAGAGGATGATAATTATTTGAATAAATAGATTAACTTTTTTTTATTTGTAAACCTTATTAATAAAAGACAAATATTATTAAAACTCGATTAGACAGTAACGTGATAGTTGTTTAAATATGCCATTGTATCTGCATAATTTATTCAACAGCGAGATGTAACATGCTTTACTAATCTGTGCGACAGCAGAGCAGAACACATTATATCACAAGCGGAACAAAATGTTTCTGTCACCAACATGAGGAACAGGTTAAAGAAAAGAAAATATAATAACAAAAGTTTTTGCATGAAATATTTTAAAATACAGAATGGGCCAGTATAAAAAAACAACTGCACACTAGAATTTTTTTCCTGCGTCTTTGCACACTTGGGTAATTTCACACACGCTCGCGAGCTGGCGGACAGGTAATTATTTCTTTATACTGAGCGGCTCGTGAGCGTGTGTGTTGACCCAACTTTACGTTTTAAACATAAACATCGTATAATTTCCAACGAACCTGTATTACTACCTCAGGTGATTTACCGTCAGTATATTTTTTATTATGTACCTACCCAATGTTATGTAGATAGATATGTTAGCTGATGGATCCGACAGATTTAGGATAGAATAATATGTTTGTTTAAGATTTTTACAAAATAGTAATAAAAAAGGAGATTTTGTGCAAACTTGAAGTGTGCACTCTTGGACGTTGGCACACTGCACACTTAAATATTTGGTGCGTGCACACTCGAGATCTCGGCGAATATTGACGTACGGATAATTGACCTACGGGAATGAGCAGAGATGAACACTTATTATTTTTATTCTATTTTAAAACAGCTGGCCAACATACTGGACCAAGTTTATTATACATATTAAACCAATCCACCCCAAATATTGCACAGAGAAGCGACAAAATGCTCGGCAAAGCAATTCTAGCTCCGAGTTCCAAGACATGTTTCCCCGTAAATATATTTCGTCGATGCAACCATATATACTGAGACAATAGAACAGCACAGGGCCACGTATAAGATCCATATTCAGGTCCGATTTCTACAATTATTTTGACTTCTTGAGTTCGGATTGCCCCGTCGATATCGGTTGATTGCTGGGAACTCGCTTCGTTGCGAACTTTATCACTGAATACGAACAATTTCCTCGATTCAATACTTGTAGCAGAACTCATGTTGATAGACAACACGTACCAAAAGAGTTTTAGTCTTTTTGCTATCTCGGTAATTCCCCTCAAATGTATCACATAGAAATAAAACGACAATTTATATTTTAAGATTGTTTTTAATTTATTATGATTTCCCGTCTGATTTCCGATACTATTTATTTTGCTTCGTTTTTTTCTGTGTCACGCTGGTGCCAGGCATGCCACCGCTGGTTTCAATCCCGTCATCAAATATCGCATAGTGCCGACTTTTTTTTTATTTTTTTATTGGCGCTATATTATTACCACAAAAAAAGTATATTGGAAAGCAAAACAATGAAATAAAGAATAGCAACAAAGAGATTAAAAAGAGCTCCACTTTTTAAAATGGAGGTTTGTCTTATTGTTTTTTTTTGGCTATTATAAATTCGGATATACGTACGTATTCAATGTCTCGTATAAATAAGTTTAGTAATGGTTTATCTTCTGTTATTCTGCATTTATAAATCCTGTTATTCTGCTGGGAATCCTGTTATTCTGCATAAATTCTATCTAATATCGTATTCTTATTTCAGAAACAGTAAATACGTTTAAATATAATAAATAAGGCGATTTTGGGAACAAAATGTGCTACAAGCAAAATGGAAATTGCAATATTTTAAAGGGCGTCGTCATAAAAGACATCATATTAAAAGATACAGAATACACCGCTATAAAACAGCATGTATATCGGAGTGTAACATTCGATAATCCATAGATGTTAAAAGTAAAATGTTTTTTCTCCTCTTTGACTTTCGCACAATGAGTATGAACGACAAATACCACGCGAATGAGACAACAATGTTAACTAACGTCATCAATTCTAAATAAATTATTACATCGGAACAACTTAAGGAATAATATCCATACAGAGAAGGTGGCCAGTCTTTTGTGGATAAAATAAATACATCTCTACCATTATTATTTCGCTTTTTGTAATCTATTGAATATCTATTACAATAACACGATTGCGAAACTGGTTCAAGTATTACGTCATTAAACGCAATCCCATCTTGTGGACCAGTTTTCACCTTAACCACAGCATAGGTGTTGGGTAAAGTTGCACATTCCGATTGGTTCGTCGGTGACCTGTCATCCGAGAGAAGCCGGTCAAAGTGTCGGTAGGTGGCGGTAGTGATGAAACGAGCCTCTCTGAAAGTGACGATTGAAGCTGCCAGCATGAAGGCCGAAACCGCGAAACACGAGATGCTCTGGAAAAATAGACGTTTGGGTTACGCTATTCGTCTTCATCCCTAGATATGTGGAACGCAGTCGTATGGTCATGTCGAATCTTGTCAAACCCTACACCGGTTCGAGATATTTCTATATTGGTCGCGTTAACCATTCGGCCACACGACCGTAATTGTTTCACAAATTGTCCGCCCAGGTAACGTCCCAGCATGCGACCGCTGGTTTCGATCCTACCGCTTATCGAATTAAATAACCACAATAGAGTAATGGACAAGTACGTTAGCACAAACACATTTATACAACTTAATAATTTGAAGTTATGTTATTTTGCCTTGGTTTTACAAATTTCTCCGTGCCTAGTGAAGTGGCCTAAAAATGATTTTTTTAATAAACAAATATATAAAAATGTGCTTTATTTCGAAAACATTATAATATAATTACAAAACTAAAATAGTAGCTTACAAAAGTTGAACAGATCGGACAATTGTTGCTTTAATACCTATACATAAACAGTTAGCAGTAATTAGCTATTAGAACTTTTAAATTAAAAACTGCCGTAAAAGGTCAGTAATTTACATTGGATTAGATCGTCTTAGTTGGTTCATTCCCCGATAAGCCTTGTAATTATCGGATTAATCAACTTAAATAGACAATCGGCTTTTGAGTCTAAATTGTTACAACAATCCAATCCACAATGCTATTACACTTCAAACTTTACAAAGCCACCAATACTAAACACCTATAGAAAACTAACCGAGCGTCAGCTCAATATTTGGCTGACTTCGACCTTCAATGGCCCGACATCGTAATTCAGGTGCAAAACACAATAGCTTTCACACAATATGATAAATCGGTTCTTTAACGGTGCGCATCGATATACGGATTATCGGTAACATCATCTTCGGTATGCACTATTTATATTTAATAAACAAATTTTATAGTTTGCGTCCATTTATATTTGTTTCTGCTTATAAACAAACTGCAGGAGGATTGTATCGACTGTCGTTTTGCCGTTTTTACCGTTTTCCTATTTATTATCAAGGTAACTTATTCGTGTTTTTATCATGGAAACAAAAAAAACAAACTAAAATAATTAATATTATGGGTATTACTGTGAATTACTGTGAACGAGACATCCAATTATATTACAGTAGGCTGCACAAGACCGAATTTATTAAAAACACAGATTCAAAACTATTTGAACAGAATATTACATACCTTCCATGAGCATTTCCCCACGTTTCTGTGCATTTCGGCTTCAAATATAATTTAATCGACCGCACCAACTAATACATGCACTTAGCGATCTATCAATTGTAAAAGTATTATTAATTATAGGAAATCAAGCACCTAGCCGGTATACACAACCCTTCACAACGTAGTAAAACTTTTATGACGTCTCAGACAGTTGAGGCATCCAATGTAAATATAGCATCCTTGTAAACGTGGTGGTTACTAATTTTGGCAATCAAGATATCCATGATATTTTATACACGAAACAATATCTGGCCGGGTTTGAACGTGACTTTTATTTTAGAATTTTTTACTTTTAGTTGTAATGAAAAATAACGTCAGTTTTTACTAATATAAACTCCAAAGCGGACTAAATATGCACATTTGATCATTTCTAATCATAAAACTTCGTTGTGCAAAATAAAAATAACTGAGCTGGTCTTAAAGAAGGGAAAGAGGGAAGTAGGATAGGAGGGAAACTACTTACTAAAACTATGGAAACTAATCTAACTCTGTCCCAAAGACTAAGCGAAAACCCCAAACTAACCCTGACTTTAACCCAAGCGCTTTCAATAACCTTAATGCCATAATCTCCATTTTACTGTGCAGTTTCCCTCCTTTTTTCCTCCTCCCAATTCCTTGAATTTCCATATTCTGAAACCTTTCTCTTGTTTTTAAGTTGACATCACATTTTAATCAAATAAGTTTAACATTTGTTCGACCAAACTTGAGTGAAACTGAATGATCCCTACAACTAGACGGGAAACTATGGTCGGTTATATGCATGAGATGTGCATACTCGAACACATGCAAACTATATCGTTTACTTTCGTAATTTAGACCGATTCCATACAAACGCTGGCTAACTCGATGGCTTTTTACTCAAAACTTTCGCATCGGTCTTTTATTGATGTAGGCTTTCCCGTTTTGGCCGAAATATGGTCCTCACAAAGAGAAACGATATTTACCCAGCAAATACCTTCATGTTTTGTCAAAATACTCGTAAATCTAAGTGTAGACTCTCTGCTCAAAAGGTTGATCGCAACTGTCACTAGTAATCAACATAAACAAAATGCACTGAAATGGTAGAATACATAACCGTAATGTGCTACACTTTATATGCGACAATAATATATCTCTCACTTCCGATCGCAGTAACGCGACCCAAAGGAAGTGATATTAAGCTCTTTGCAGTCTGTGAATAGTTACAACGAAATGTAAAAATTCGAAAAGTTTATGAACTAAAATACAGAACAACACATTGCAACTACGACTGCTCTCCTTTGAGCGTATGTACACTACACAGAGAGGTACATCACACATTTGTGTTGTTGTTTTTCGTAGAAAGAAATTGCCGCTCACCGTCTGCCAATTAACAGCTTACCAGGCTGTTAATGTTCATATCACTTTAGATACAAGGGTTGTAGTTTCTAAACTTCACGGTTACTTCTAGATTATGAAACGTTGCTGCGTCATAGACATGGAAGCGAAACTTCAACACAGGGGCGATCGTCAGATCACCTCCACCTTCGAGTCACCATTTACTCCCATTAATAGACGCATTTTAGACACAGGCAACAAATATATCGCATGAAATATGTTTATTTTTTATAGACTATCATTATACCAATGAGAGAAGGCCAAGTTATTAACTTAAAAACTGTTTAATGCAGGAAGTGACATTGTTTTACGTATCTTCCACAATATAGAGAAATATTCAGATCCGCCACACCTTGGGTGAAGCGGTTTCTAGTTTGATTTGCTGAGCACCAACTTGAAAGGAATCATATTGGGGGAAACACATCGATATTTAACGCAAATTCGCCATGCAACGTATCTTGCTGAAGAAGACGAACAACACAGGTTCTCAGTCAAATTTTTATTGAAGACTGGCTAATAAGAATCCGTATTTACACATGCTGTTTCTTTTACATGACTTTGGTGGCGCTGGGTAAACTATACTCCAGAAAAGCCATAATCTGCAGATTGTTCGTTTTGTCCAACATGTGTGGGAACATTAGCATCTTTATACTAATACAAGTTGAAAATAAAACAAACAAAAACGGAGTTTAATTGCCCATTATGGCAATGTCACCATACCTTTATAACACATCTTAATTTATATATATTCTATTTATTTTATGTACATTCGGCGCAGCATTTTAAAATCAAACGTTATCCACTAGAGGAGAGAAAGCGCACGCAATTTCTATTGGGTAAAAATAAATCGCAAAAAGGTCGTGTGGCCGAATCGTTGACGCGACCAATACATATACTGACTCCTATACATAAACGGACCGGCACATCATGTAATCAAAACTCTGAACGTTAAAATACAAAGACAGCGTTGCAATAACCAAAATCTAAAGTCAAAGCATTACAAGTCAGTAAAATCACAAAATAAAAATAAACACTCGACCAGTACAGCCAGGGCCATTTTGCCTAACCTCCCTGAATTTGAGCCTCCCCCTCACGTGCTGAATCGGTGCCCGAGCTCGATGAACTTGATGACGGAGCGGCACGATTCGGTACTGCGGGAGATCCTTAAACATGTTGATCGGACACGCTTCCCCGTGATCTCGATCGATCGAACGGTGCCAGAACACATGGCGGCCACTGGCGTGGTTTTAAGGCGGTCTCGGCTCCACACAAAATAGAACCTTGTGGAGAAGGCTGTAAAGCAACACGGCCGTGTGGACAAATGGTTAATTGCGACCGATATATATATATACCGACTACGGTACAAAAACGAGGAATATCATTGTAAGCTTGAGTGAGTTAAGATATCTATGAAAATACATCGTAAAATACTTCAAGAAAACAAAATTCAAACAAAACTCCTGAAAGCGGTATCTTTTTAACGCGCTTAATTGGCGCAATTACGGCATTGATGTCGCGAAGCATTTGAAACTCAATCTCCGTCTGTTTTACAATCCAATTCGCATAACAGGCGAACATGAAGACAAATGGTTAGAAATCCCATCAACATCCATGATTGATGCGAAATAAGCCTTGTCACTTATCTGTTCTATCCTTGTTTGCTAATTCTTTTACTTTTTAACATTTTTTTGGTTTCTTTAACTTTTCGGTTTTTGTTCTTGACTCAGTTCTACGACCAAATCCAGAATAATCAATTTGGTTTCTGTCGTCTGCAGACTTGCACATATTTATTTGCTTGACTTTTTAAACTTTTAATAATTTTACTCTCTCTGTACTTGTTACAGATACCAAATGTGCTTGCCAGCTTTGACGAAATATAGTTACTTACCTTTAACTTAACGAAATTTACCTGTTATACTTTTTCTCGTTTATACCTCCAAGTTACTCAAGTATTAGTTAAAAAGCAAAATGGGTTTACTTGGTAAAAACGGGTTTACGCGGTAAAAACGGGTTTACTTGGTAAAAACGGGTTTACTTGGTAAAAATGGGTTTACTTGGTAAATTACCTTTAATTTACCCTTGACCAAATACGCCTTCAATTCTGATTGCATAGCAATCAATATAATTATTATAACGACGACTACATCGGACATCTGGAAAAAACACTTTGTGATATTTTTATATGTCTGTTTATAGTATATCGACAACAAATTTGAAACGACTTTGAATAAATTTATTTCATTTTATCTCCTTTAAAACACGGTGTTAAAAAGAGAAAACAATTTTATAAAAATTAATAAAGGCAGGATAAAATAGTTTTGTTTATGATAGACGCATACTAATTATGAAATGGTTAAATGCTCTCAAGTAATGTCTAATAAAACAATAAATATATTCACTCTCAATGTATGGTAGGAGGAAATTATCTGACTGGGGCGTGCAAGGTTTTATGGACGGCGAGCGTCCTTGATTGGCAAAAACCTATCCCCCATTCTGTGCATTTAAATGGCTTCTTCTTCGAGTGTATGTACCTGTGACGACATTTTGGGTTCATAAGTCCGTGTTGGATTTCAAATGAAGAAGGCTTTTAACAAATTACATTAATTTTGTTAAGTATTTTGACAAACCAAATTTTCATGCATTGCGGCAACTTATAATGATGAGTGGACGGAACTGGATAAATCTTTCATGGACTTTTCAAACATGCTACCATAACATCGACTAAAAGAACAGCTATTAATGATTATCACATATAGTGGGTTAACAGATTTATCTGATCCGTATATTTACGAGCAAATGCAGATTTCAATGACTTTGACCAAACTTAAAATAACCAACCAAACGACTTATAGTTGGATTTATCAGCCAAACACTAAATGATCGGGCGTTTCTTTCTTTTCCACCCTTTGGCAAACTTTTATCCAAGTTCTAGCGTTTTCAGTATCATGTAAGTGAAACTTACTTGTGATCCCGTAGGTGGTCTTGACGACGGAACGCCTTTTTGCAAATATCACAAACGTAGGGTCGTTCGTCGGTGTGGGTTCGTTCGTGGATCAATAAGTTGTAACTTTTGGTGAAATGTCTGAAATGGAAGGTTGATTGGATATAATAGTGGTATGGCAAGATGATGTATAACAAATACAATCTACAGTCGGGTTTCATAAGTTATTTGTCGAATATGGCGGATACATTGTTACACTTTGCATTGCAATCAATCAAATCACACCAAGTTTCGAATCCATGGTGGGCTCATTACTCGGACTGTTTTTGTACAGGAGTACCAATATGTATCGCGTTAACAATTCGGCCACTCGACCGTGCGAGATTCGAACAACGATCACTAAGTCACTCTATGCGAAGACACGACACGCCATCTAGTGGCTGATATCGGCATCGACTGGTGGCGCACGGTGGCGCACACTAGAAATGAGCTTAACGGATTAAAATATTCGTTGCTGCCATGTCTATGACGCGAGCTCAGTGCTATGATGATTCAGTTCACACTTTGGTTTCCAATAAAATGATTATAAGATCGAATGAACGGGAAAATGCGACAAAAGTACAAATTACTATAATAATGTAACAACGTAATAAAACCAGTCGAACCTGCCACAGTATTTGCAGATAAACTCTCGCTTTGGTTTGAGAGATTTCCCTGTTCGCCGCCCTCTGCCCTTGCTGCAGCTGGGACTTGTCTTATCGTGCTCTGTACCGCGATCTAGCGGCAGCTGGTTTGATAAATTCAACGCAGGGTAGAAGTACGGGGGTTTTAACTGATACGGCAGGTGTGGTCTGCATAATATGGATGTTAAATGTACGGTCGTGTGGCCGAATGGTTAACGCGACCGATACATATACCGACTTATATCCTTAGTCTTAGGGACGAGTCCACCACAGGTTTCGAGATGTAAGCATGAAAATATATATATAACTGTTATAACATTTCAACACCAATCCCGAGCTAAACGGGGGATTCGTACTGATAATGGAACTTCAGTCGAATGGCCGGGGGGAAGCCAGATTGTCTAGTTTGGCTGAAAGTCTTTTTGCCATTATTACTTTCAGTCCTTAGGAAAGTCACCACACGTTTCCTTGCTACAGTAATTTACGTATAGATCTCCTAACTAATCAAACATGCAACACACGACGATAGACACCCCCATTGTAGCAATGAGTAATCGGACGTCTTTCAGTGATATAACGTTTCTCCCATTTTTTCAAATGGGACCCATAATGATGGACTAAAAGAGGGAAAGGGGGAAACTACTTACTAAAACTATGGAAACCAATCTTTGTCCCAAAGACTAAGCGAAAACCCCAAATTATAACGATAACTTTAACCCAAGAAAACCCCAAACTAACCCCGACTTTAACGCAAGCGCTTGTATTAAACCTTAAAGTCAAAATCTTTATTTTATTTTCCTTGCATTTCCATATTCTTAAACATTTCCCTGCTTGTTTTAAAGTTGACACCGCATTTTAATCAAATAAGTTCATCTAAAATGGTGGTTGTGCTGCCGTGGGCGGAACATCACGTCGTGTGTGGTTAGAAAGGTAGAGAATCACTGCATTGGTCACAATAACTGATGTTACGCGACTTAGAATATGCCAGTATTCAATATTTCTTCCACCGAAACATTTGTTCGACCAAACTTTAGTGAAACTGAATGGTTCCTAAAACTTGGCAGGAAAATATGATCAGTTATATGCATAAGATATGCATATTTGAACACATGCAAACCATATCGTTTAGTTTTGTTAGGCCAACTTTATACAAACGCTTGCTAACCTGGTCAAGTCCAGTCGTTCTTGTACGCAAGAAAGAACAGCAATATGCGATTTTGCATCGACTACAGAGCTTTAAAACACTTACACCCCACACAATAACATAGTTAACCCGCACATAGCATTGATGACATTTTTGACCAATTATCTTTGTGAATACTTTTAGTTTGTGAATACTTTTCAACTCTTGACTTGCGTTATGGTTACTGGCAGGATCCCATGTCCCAGGAAGACAAACAGACAGTGTTTGCTTGTAACCGCGGTCTCTATCATTTTAACGTTATGCCTTTCGGGTTGGAAAATGCACCATCCACCTTTTCAACAATTGATGCGGATTGTCTCGAACGTAATTAAATAGGAAAGAGCTCTAGCATATCTTGATGATATAATTATATATGTCCGTGCTTTTCAGGATCATTAAAAAAAATCGATAACGTGTTGCGTCGAAACCATCGAAATGCAGCTTGTTTAACGAAGAAGTCAAGTTCTTGAAGCATGTGTCTAAAGCTGCAATAACTTGCGATCTGAAACAGATCAGCGCATTGGAGTCGTGACCTACACCAAAATATTTGAAGGGGGTAAGAGAAAATTTCTTGGTCTGAGATGCTACTACAGACGTTTTGTTAAAAACTTGTAGCCGAGCCTTTATATGATTTTACGAAAAGTCAAAAGAAAAAGTTTAATTGGAGCGATTTGTGTGAAAACGCATTTCAAACCCTAAAAACCGAATTGTGTTATACCCCGAATTTTACTCGAATTTTGTTTTGGACACCGATACATCAAAAATGATTAATAAATTAATCCAACGACATTCCAGCTAAAAGCCTGAATATTTATTGCCACAAGTTATCCTCTTGATTCCACCCGCGACTTATCCAAAGCGCTACGGATGAACTAAAAGGCCATCATACACCGTGTTATGTTTGTATGTTAAATTACCATTATCAAGCAAATTATTATTATTTTTATATATTTTTAATTTGGTATCTATAATAACAATAATAATATTCTATAAACAACTACGTGATTATCGAAAAATTTAGTCACTGAACAGTATCTAGAATATGTTAAGTTACATCAGTCCTCAACTGTGCTAATCGTAACAGGTCAAATATGTCTCGGGAAAAGTTGGATAATAACCATGGTCGGTTCCTTACGGCTCTCGATCAAGCTTACGTTAAGTTAAAGTGGTATTTTTTCGTGTTTCGCGCAACCGTTTGGTAAGAAAACACGAACGGGCATAAAATTAGCCATCTCACGGCAAAGAGCTTTGGTGCCAACGGTTGGGTTAAGTTCAGGGTTGAGCGAGGCAATTCTCATACAAGAAATTGCAACACAATCAATACGCATTTCATTAAAAATAATAGACGATTTTATCTTTTCTATCCCGGTCGGCTGTATGTATTCGTCGTGTCCGATACCAAGCGGTAGCTGGTCGTTCACTGATTGCTTTAGTGTTGGGAAAATTAAAATCCACTCACAACATTATATGCCAGGAATAAAGTAAGACAAAAATTTGCTTTAGTGGTGGGAAAAAATGAAATCCACTTCTACCATCAACTGTTACAAATTCCAAAATTTATTTGTAAATATAAAATTTATATTTATAAGGACACGTCAAATTGTTATCTTTGCAAAATTGCAAATTGTTTACTTTGATTCATATGCAATCGGGTAAAAACCGATTCTGAAAATAAAAACAACTTCTTAAGTAAAAAGGTTCGCATTAATATACTTAAATATATATTTTCAACCATTATCTAGAAGTTTCTGTAAATGCATTGTACAATGTGTAAAACTGGATTTGTTTTAATTAAATGACAAACCTGCTTATTGGCAACAGGGGCGAGGTACTCGACGTATATTTGATTCGCCACTTTTTTCAGTGGGTGAGTCTTAGAGATTTATATTCCTCATATTCAAGGCAGAAATCAAGGTTTTTTGAACTAAATTCATTAAGAAGAAACGCTCTACATCAAGTCGTACTAGCTGGAATAAAAAGACATCGTTATATTGACACGTGTACAAGCAGATGGGAATGATGTGTTGCCGAATAGTTATTGAGCCAGATTTACAAATTTATATAAAAAAATGTCGATTTCAGAATATCTTCCAATGTGGTTAGTTTTCTTTAGGTGAAAACCAGTTTAAGTCGACTTGTTGTGTTATATACAATTAGTTTATTATTTTATTTTAATGGGTTTAAAACAAAAATTGTGTTTGGAGATCTATAGCAGGAAATACACGAGTGAGGTGGAAATCGAACACATAATCACCTGGTTCCCGCCAGCACAATCAATGTAACGAGATGCTTACTTCTTGTGCTTTTTTTAACTTATATTTTTAATGATTTGGAAATCTTTTCAGTTTCGGGGATTTTTCGCTGTTGAAAAAAAATATATTTTTAAGTTGATATGTTCTAACTTTTAAAAGCTTTACGATGAGCCGATGTGAAACACATTTATTTCGCAAATCAACAAGTGGCTATAATGCTCACACCATTTGATTTTGAGTTTCTTTTATTGTCGTTCCAGGTATTATGTTCAATGATTGAATCGGTGACTCCAAGTCATTTTTTTTATTTTTTAAACTGCATCAAACTGTCCAATGACAATCGACTGCTCAGCGATCGTTTCATTTGATTCCCGCCATTTTAACGTCACTATTATCTACGTCACTTCCGAGGTGGAATTTGTCATCATTGGTGTACGAGTATCATTGTTACTATAGAAACCTTCTAATGTCGAACTGTTGAGGTCATGTATGACGTCGGCGGTCCTTGATGACACATGTGCTCTAATATCTAAAGTACAACAAACTTGTTACATCTCCCGGGGTGTAGTTCTTGGGTCGAAAGCGCTTGCGACTGGTCGTTGTTATCTTAATGTGGGTTGTAATGCTCGCTGAGGAACCAGCAACATATTTGTTCGGATTTCCCACATTCTTAGCCCGTCGTTGCACTGCAAGCCTGATCACTGTGTCGCACTATAACTGGTGGCGGAAGAATTTCTTTCGAAGCTGACATCGGAAATCAGTTTTTTTGTAACATATCGTGCTTGAAGCGTTTCTCCTAATTTCTATCGCGGTTTAGTAGGTTTGTTGGATTTACCTCACCCTGTAATAATTTAATGTTTATTAATTAAAATATGTAGTGAAAAAGAAGTGCATTTGTGATTTAGGAAAAACGACATTCACAATTCTAATCGTATAACTTATACAGGAATATTTCATTTGCAATGCGTGCAGACCAGACGCAATTTATTAGATTTTTGTAATTAGGAAATACCATTGTTTATCATTGAAAACTTTCCATTCAATGTACTTTCTAGTTTAACTACATCCCGAGTAACGAATTTCTTTTTCTATTAATAAATCTCAACTTTCCTTCCTGATTGACTAAAACTTCACTACATTTGTGACTTATATTTTAATGATCATGGTTTTCCATTTGTCCCATTTAAATTACAATGTGCTTTCATTAGGTTGTCCGAATGTAAACAATCCGTGTTTTCGTACCACAGTAATTACCAAGTAAACTGTGACACGACAGACAATCATCTGATATCCTGGTCTTTCTATATCCCAATCAAATGTCACCTCCCAAACAATTAGACACACGTGGATTTATATCACAAGAGATGTTACTTCTAAACGTGAAATGGAAAAATGCAATCAAGAATTTCAAACACCGGTTCAAAACCAAGCTGCGATACTTTTACCCGACGTTCATATGTTTGCAAGATCTTTATAAATTACATCGCCTTCTGTATGAACTATTCATATAGTGTAACAGTTCGACTGCAGTATGTGGCATGAGCGGATTATCATTTTAGTCTAAAATGAGAATCATTACTATGATAATGCACAAGGCGTAACATAAATATTAACTTGGCGATATTTAATGCTCGTGATTCTCACCTTTTGACCGGAGTTTCGTATAAATTGACCAGCAGTTTCATCGGATCAGCGTAGTGAGTTTGATCCAATGACCTGTTCGGTATCTTGCAAAGCTTTGTGTTGTGGTATCGCTGTGTTTCCATGCTTGACATATTGTGAAGCGGTTAGGAATCTGGTTGTGTGTTGTACAAGTTATTTATGAAAGTTACCGCACTGAGAGTGCTGGTAAATTTTGTTCTTTTAAATGTGTTGAGTGGTTGATGCGAATAAAACTACTTTAACCTGAGCGAACCAAGGTGGTTGTTCCCCCAAACCGATACCACGATTCGTTGTTTTATTATGGGTCGCTTGTCTATGAGACTGCATGAAAAAAGAAATAATTACACTTATCATCAAGACATTTCGTGTTCACAGTTGAAGTAAACAGGTTTTACTGGCTACCTCATCACCTTTGGTATATCTTATACAAAGTTTATAACGTTTGTTTCTGCAAGCTGAAACTAATAGGTTACTAAGTTACCAATCCATACTTGACATCCAGGTTTTCTAATATAAATATTACCGCTTCTTTACAAAAAATGCAAAATATAAAAACAAAAAATGAATGGATTTGCATCATTGGAGATGTTCGGGATTATATTTATCCAACATTTGTTACTGCATATGTAATACATATTAGTTAACACCTCTAAAAGTTTAAACATAATAGTTTATCCTTGTTATTATTGGGCGTTAAAACAAATTAATCAATGGATTAAGTGCTGTTAGGTTTTGGAGGATTTCCCGAAACATGTTTATGGTGGGTACGGGGAAATCCCAATTGTTTTACTAAGCATTAAATTAACTATAAATTTGTGGTTGTTTTAAGTCTTTAACTGTTTTATACAAGTGGTAATAGTGTATTCTGTTTATAATTTAGTGGTTTTCTGCGTTAACTCGCGGTATGATACTTGCAATTGTTCTTTTCTTAGTTTAATTTACATATTTACAACTTTCTTTAGAATTTAAAGTGAATTAGAAATTTGATGTAAATATCGCTTTTCAATGCGTAGATATCGGCGAATGCACTCAAAAAGCTGAAAACAAGCCAGTGCCGTTTTTTTGATAGCAGGAATTTCTATTGGGTTTTTGGTAAATTTAAGAGGCAGGTTATGGGCATGCCAGTTAGGATTTGTGAAAGTTTCAACTCAATGACCTGGCGACCGGATATGTGTGGGGTTTATGTTTTTGCTTATTTGCGTATATTGATGGCACTAAATCTGTAATTACGATCCCAATCTAACCGTACTTAGCCAGGGTATACAGTTCTAATTGATTGACCAAGCCCGGAGCTGTGGCTCCAAGCAGTAGGTGCTAAGGACCGTATTCCAGAACACGTTTTTGATAACGCATTATTCAAAATGAATTTTCACACAAAACGATCAAAACAGCTCGCCACATATGGCATAATGTGGGGAAGATAATTTAGGAAATATATTTGCGAATACTAACGTTGATTGACAGGCCAGCGGAAATCGGAACAAAGGTTTTTGGAACAGGTACAGCTGTGCATGCACTGGGGGCTCATTTTAACAATTTTAAACGACTTAATACGATGCGCAAAAAGATTTTACACAAACGGAATACTCACAACATTCGCCTCTCACCAATGTTAAGCAGAAAAAAGGTGTTTTCTTTGGAACCAAAGACAGCCCATAAATATGATACATTATACCCACCTATATACGAGATCCATTACAAATCAATAGTAAACTTCAATGGTAACTAAAAACAAGTATTTATATCCACCACACACCGTTTTCTGAGAAGCCCATTTAACACTCAGCCGCGCTTTAACGCATAACAACAGCAATAAAATGAACTAAGAAGTTAAATTTGTATAGGTGATAACGAATATTAATTAGAATCAAAAATGAAAACAGATGTTTTAAACGAGAATATTTAATTTATTTTATACCAAGCTAACGGTTTTGTCAGCAACAGGAATATGAAGGTTTGACACGTATCTCGGGATCCCAAAGTGAGGGCACTCTCTCCTTAAATCAACACAATATAAGCGTTTATTCAATATATGGAACAATATTAGAATCATTATTTGAATCATATGAAACAATAATTAAATCAACATTTGAACAATATAAGCGTTTATTGAATATATGGAACAATAATTAAACCAACATTTGAACAATATAAGCGTTTATTCAATATATGGAACAATAATTGAATCAATTTTTGAAATATATGGAACAATATTTAAATCAACATTTTAACAATATAAGCGTTTATTGAATATATGGAACAATAATTAAATCAATATTTGAACAATATAAGCGTTTATTGAAAATATGAAACAATAATTAAATCAATATTTGAACAATATAAGCGTTTATTGAATATATGGAACAATAATAAAATCAATATTTGAACAATATAGGCGTTTATTAAATATATGAAACATTAATTAAATCAATATTTGAACAATATAAGCGTTTATTGAATACATGGAACATTAATTAAATCGACAATTGAACAATATAAGCGTTTATTGGATACATTGAACAATAATTAAATCAACATTTGAACAATAATATAAGCGTTTATTGAATATATGGAACAATAATTAAATCAATATGTGAACAATATAAGCGTTTATTGAATACATTGAACAATAATTAAATCAACATTTGAACAATATAAGTAAGCGTTTATTGAATACAATATAATTAATGCAACACACGCCTTAAAGAATGTATTGATAATACATGGTTTCATTTATTCCCTCAGTGAATATATATTAGCAACATAAACATAATATGGGAATGTTGGTCTTAGATATAATTGGTCGTGCGTTGTATACGATGTATCAGTTGTGCTACATAACTGTACGTAGCTCCAGTGTGGTATCAGTGCTTTGTAGCTTGGTACAGAAGACATTGTTAGGATATTATACATTTGTGTTTTTTTGTTTTTCTCTTTGGATCAGTAACCAACTGTTTTGGTTCAGCGATCGCGCATTTGTATTCTTCAAACCACTTCTTGACATCATCAATCCTACTTCCTTCTAAAATAAAATTCTAAAAGAAAATTAAAAATAAGTTTAACATGTGGTTAAGCAACAAAACGTTACTTATATTTTACTCGCAGACAGTGTTATCACACGAGAAATCGCCAACTTATCTCGCACCCACCAATGCTGAAGCTTTTGCAGCGTGATGTTATGATATAGACATTTGTTATATTTAAATAAAACCCATTAATCCATTGGATTAATGCAATATCCACTAAATGCCATAACCAATAACACAGTTAACTAGTTTCCAAGCAGTTTCAAACCTACAACACTAACCCACCAAGCCAATCTACCAGACAACACCATCGTAACCACAACAATGAGTTATTAAACTATGACACGCAGTTTCGGTGATTTATCCCCTTTCACAATGATTATATTATCATAAAGTCATCTATGGTTTAAAAAACAATCATCAAAAGTTTCGAGGCATAAACATGACATAATGGTGTTTCTCTGTGAATAGGCCATTACAACATGGTATACTGAAACTAAACTTAATATTGTGGTATGGACTTGTTGGTAATTGAAATAAGTGGGCAGGTCATAAATATATGTTTTATCATGACAATAAAGCTCATTATAAACAACTAAGTCAATTTTACAGAAAACAAATAAATCTTACAACAAAGTTAAATACATTTAATGACAGGTAACTGTGAACATTATTGTAAGTCGGGTGGCAGGATGGATAACGCACCCGATTCATTATACCTATTGTTATAGAAGAACAACAATCATAGGGTAAAAGATTCGAAGTCTGATCAGATTAAACAAAAAAGAAAAACTTGCCCATTTATCTGTTTTGGCAAGTAATATCCTATTAAATAAAAAATAAAGTAAATCCAAATGATACAACAGCATTTTAAAAAATATCTAAATAAGAAAATGGTAGATGTTTAGTGGACTATTCTTGATAGAGGGTTGGGTAAGTGGTCAATCGATCACC
This sequence comes from Ciona savignyi, assembly GCA_000149265.1. NCBI lineage: Eukaryota > Metazoa > Chordata > Ascidiacea > Phlebobranchia > Cionidae > Ciona > Ciona savignyi. Next base: position 186,406 of record CH002456.1, on the reverse strand, counting down.
CCATTCGTCAAAACTTAGTCGCTTCGAAGCGTCTACGGTACCGCAGACTTAGCGCTTTAAAGCGGCCTACGGTATAACACGGTAACGTGTGTTACAGACTTAGCGCTTTGAAGCGTAAGCTCGTAACGTAGCTCAGAAGTAGTCGCAATGCAGCCTTTAATTAATCCGAATGGTTTATTATGCAATTTTTAGTATTAGCGTTTATATTTAAATCATTGTGTTAATTATAATTAGCCTTTGCCTAACAATTCTTTTAAATTCATCTGGTATATAGGTTATAACGTAGCCTACAGACCTAGGCTATATATTAGTCCTTTATGCACAACTTAACCTAATTTCTTGCTTTCGTTCAACTGTAGGCTATTAATTGTGATATAAGCCAATTGCAGATATTTAGGAACAACAGAATAGGGAACCAGAAACCAACTTCATGCAGGTAAAAACTGTAGGCTATAAAATGCAGATGCAGGTAGTATGCTGACATGCGCAAGATCACCTCGGAAAGTGTCGTAACATCAGCCACTCTGCAGGGCAGATTTGGATCTCCCAAAATACCGGGTACTGGTAGTGCAACATATGTTAATCCTAGCTGAGGGTACTAGTCTAGAACTATGTCCAGCGATGATTACAGCATCCTCTCCAGGCCGGATTTAGTCAGTTGTGTCCTAAAACATGAATAGCCCATATTTGCCCCATGCCAGCCTCCTTCCTTTACCACTTCCAGTTCCATTTCAACACCACATCCAGGCGCCCCATTTAGCACCACATCCAGGCACATTCCAGCGCCGTGTCCTGCACCACATCCAACGTCATATTCCAGCAGTCCAGCGACACTCCAAGCTCCATTCCAATACCATGTCCAATGTCATTTCAGTGCCACTAGCCCCCCACTACCCAGCCTTACTTCTGCACCACGTCCAGCCCAATTTTAGCACCACTTTCAGGCCACATCTAGCCCCATGTTAATGCCTTTTAACCCCTTCCAGCACCATTCCAGCCACATGTTTATCACCATGGCACCACCCTTTAAGTGCCATGTCTAATCTAATTAAAAAAACACATCATGCACCTTTCAGCTCTCATTCCAGTGCCCCGTTCAGCCTTATTTCAGCGCCACGTCCAGCCCTGTTTCAGTGTTTCGACCAATGCCAGCTCCATTTGGCGCCACTTTAGCCCCAATTTTAGCACCACTTTTAGGCCACATCCAGCCCCATTTCAGCGCCACTTCCAGCAAAATTCCAACTCCTTCCAGCACGATGTCCAGCCCCATTCCAGTTCCATGTCCATCCCCATGCCACTCCCTTTCAAGTGTCATGTCCAATCCAATTAAAGCACCACATCCTGCGCCATGTTCAGCGCCAATTTTAGCGCTTTGTCCAGCATCATTCCAACGCCACATCCAGCCTCGTTCCAGCACCCTGTCCAGCCTTATTCCAGCGCCACGCCCAGCCCCACATCCAACCCCGTTCCAGTGCCATGACCAACTCCATTCTAGTGCCA
>CH002456.1:163823-173904 GCA_000149265.1 Ciona savignyi | reverse complement strand
CTTTCTTGGCGCCGAACGCGGGTATGCAGATTACGCCAGCCTACCCTGCCATTTTGCCAGAGTATGCAGCATTTTTATGCATTTCGATAATCATATCATCTACAGTAATTTCCTGTATGTACTACATTCAACCGCGCAAGACATACAAGCGTCGCAATGGAAGAACAAAGCGTTGTTGTGTCTTTACTAGTACATACACGGTAATTCCTAGTGCTGTGCCGATCAGGATTTTTCGCGATCATTAAAATCCTTGCCGATCCGAACCATAAGAGAAATATAGTTTTACTTTCCAGCTATAAAGCAAGTAAACAGTTATTTTTTTAATTTCAATACGGTTTGTGGTAACACGTATATTTAGGAAAGCTTATCCTATGAACTTTATTTATTATGCAATCTTGGGCTTAGCATGTACGAAAGGATTGCTTGGACTTAGTCCAACTTGCACCTTGCTGAAATGAGTGGACGCGTGTATCTTTTTGATGACTCGTGCGAAAGCTCTTAAGCTCACCATAATATAAGAAAAAGTAAACATATTTATGTTTCTTTAGTATAAACAGTCTGTTATGAATTAAAAACATTGTGTTAAAACTTATTTTATGCATTTCACACTTGGTTAAAATTTTCAGGATTAAAATGTAATCTAATGTTGTTTGCATACTTTAGTTTTAAAGAACTGAGAATGATTAATTACATCCCGCAACGGTATGTAATGCCCTGTTGAATCTATGCCTGCCCTTACTAAATTGATTTTTAAACTTTTTAGTTACGCCTATAATTGCGGAGATCATTTGATTTACCAGACGCGCACATACACCTTTGGAATATAACATTTGTTTTACCAATTATTCTACGCGAGTAACGAATGTTGAATGATTTACGTCAGGAATATATTAACATGGCGATATTTAATGCTCGTGATTCTCACCTTTTGACCGGAGTTTCGTATAAATTGACCAGCAGTTTCATCGGATCAGCGTAGTGAGTTTGATCCAATGACCTGTTCGGTATCTTGCAGAGTTTTGCGTTGTGGTATCGCTGTGTTTCCATGCTTTACATATTGTGAAGCGGTTTGGAATCTGGTTGGGTGTTGTACAAGTTATTTATGAAAGTTACCGCACTGGAAGTGCTGGCAAATTTTGTTGTTTTTAAACGCTGTGGTGTTGAGTGGTTGATGCGATTAAAAGTACTTTAACCTGAGCGAACCAAGGTGGTTGTTCCCCCAAACCGATACCACGATTCGTTGTTTTATTCTTGGTCGCTTGTCTATGAGACTGCATGAAAAAATAAATAATTACGCTTATCATCAAGACATTTCGTGTTCACAGTTGAAGTAAACAGGTTTTCCTGGCTACCTCATCACCTTTGGTATATCTTATACAAAGTGTATAACGTTTGTTTTTGCGAACAGAAACTAATAGGTTACTAAGTTACCAATCCATACTTGATATCCATGTTTTCCCATTTAAATATTACCGTTTCTTTACAAAAAATGCAAAATATAAAAACAAAAAATGAATGGTTTTGCATCATTCTATTTGAATAAGTTGAATAAGGTGAATGCAAGGATAGGAAAACTTGTTAACTTGGCCTTTTAAAAAACTGTATTATTGAAACCGAAAAATGGAATCTCTACTGATGGAGAAGCTTTCAAAGATGGAGGAAACGATGCTTGCGTTCAAGGGTAAGCAAGAAGGACTTGAGGCCAGGTTTGAAAAAGAACCAGATACTGCTCCATCCCTAAACATTGCAGGTTCATCGGATCAAAGGAAAGAGATCTTAGAGATGAGATCCTCTCTTAATGCATTGGAGGCCTCCTTTAAAGAACTGAAGGCCCTGATTGAACGCACCGATGAACGGTTAGATGGATTGGAGCAGTATGGAAGAAGAAACTGCCTCGTCCTTCATGGCTGCCAAGGAATACCGAATAACAGGGACCAGTTTTTGAAATACATTTTAAATATTTTTAACAAAATGAACTTACCATATCCAATTGTTCCCACAGAAATATATATCGCACATGTGCCGACAAAAGAAAACCGGACCCCAATTATTGTGAAGTTCGTCCGAAGAATGGTTCGGAATGACATCTTTAATTCCAAGAGGTGCCTGAAGGGAACGAAGATGGCAATAACCGAGTCATTGACAGCAAGACGGCTCCGGATCGTGGAGAAAGCCAAGAAGGTGTTTGGTTTTAGAAGCGTGTGGACCTTCAACGGGGCTGTCTACATCATTCATAACAACAAGAGGCAAGTGCTCCATAGACTATCTGATATTACTAATATCCTAGCTTCTACACCCGGTTCCACTTAGTCAATACTATTATTTATCGGTATAATTTAGTATATTCAAATTGGCCAGTTTAAACATCCTGTATGCCACCTTCCAAAAGAAAAACATGTCTGATATGCAGCAAGCTAATCCGTATTAATCAAAATTTTGTTTTTTGTGACAGTTGCCACTCAAACTCACACTTGAATTGTTTAAAGAATACCCATCTAAGCCTTAATGCAAATAATATTAAAAAGAATATTTATAATTCACATTGCAACTGGCTGTGCAACACCTGCTCTTTTAAGTCACACCTGCCTTTTCATGAGATTTCCGACTCTAAACTTTCGCTTCTACTTTTCCCTTCTACTACCCAAATCAATCTTGACCCAAGTAAATTAAATTCTTTTTTTAATTACCTAGATGACGAAGTGTTAGATAAAGAAGGTAATGAGGAAACTACCATTGGGTGCCCGGAGCTATATATAACATCAAATCAATGTAAACCCCATATGTTTGAAAGTGAACAAAATTTTTCCACCCTGAGTTTGAATATTAGATCTTTGGCAAATCCTCATAACTTTAGTAAACTGGAAGCTTTAGTATTATCTCTTAAATTCAAACCTGAAGTTATTGCAATAACTGAAACATGGATAGTTGGACACCAAACAGGGCAATATTCAAATTTACCCGGTTATGTTTTTGTTAGCAACAGCAGGACTGAACACAGGGGTGGTGGAGTTGGAATGTACATCAGATCTGACCTAGATTTTCATGTTAAAGAATACCTATCAGTTATGGAGGAGAGGGTTTTTAAGTCCCTTTTTGTAACTTTTCCTAATTTACTACCCCAGCCTACACCTAATTCAAAATCCTCCTTAATCTGTGGTGTTATTTATCGGCCACCTAGATCGGACTCTGAATCAAATTCCTTCTTCCTAGAAAATTTATTAAAGTTGCTTGAAAAAATTGAAACAAGACACTCACAATGCATCATAGTAGGTGACTTCAATTATAACCTTCTCATTGGAAATAACAGCCATATTAACAATTTTAAAGATGCAATGCATGAAAATTGTTACCAGTCCATTATAAATAAACCGACCCGGATTACGGACTCAGGTGCAACTGCAATTGACCATATTTGGACAACTATTGACAGTTCATTCTTAAGAGCTGGCATATTAACAGACAGTATATCTGATCATCTACCTGTCATAATGTCCTTAAACACTAAAACAGATAATAAATCCAGTATAATACAATCAAAATCAAGAATATTTAGTCAAAGTAATATGTCCCACTTTAATACTGCCATCCAAACTATGGAATTGGATTCAATTTATTATGAGTCAGATCCAAATATTGCTTATTCGAAATTAATGACTTTGTATAATACTAAATTTGACAGTAGTTTTCCCTTGGTTAAAATTACCAGTGATAAATCCAACACTTGGTTTAGTGAAGACATCCAGAAACTGAACAAAATTAAACAGAAACTTCACAAAAAATTCATTCAAAAACAAACCGAAGACTCCAAATTAAAATATCATTCTGCAAGAAATATTTACAATCGAAAAATCCTGGAGTCAAAAAAAGCTCATTACAGAAAACTTTTTGATTTTAATAAAAAAAATATGAAAGCCACTTGGAGATCCATAAACAATTTACTTGGTAGACTTAAATCACAAGAACCCAAGGTCATTTTTTGTAGATGATGTTCTCACAAGTGATCCACAGTGCATTGCCAACCACTTTAATAATTATTTTTCAAATGTTGCATCTGGGTTGGTAAAACAAATTCCAAAATCCACTTGTCATCACACCGACTATCTGGGAACTCAGTCACCCTCCTCCATGTTTTTATTCCCCACCAGTCCATCTGAAATTAAAACTATTATTAAATATCTAAAATCCAAATCAAGCAGCGGTATGGACCAAATCCCAACAAAGCTAATTAAATCAACCCCTGAAAACATTTTGCTAGCTCTATCCCATATCTTCAACCTTTCTATACAATCTGGAGAATATATCAATGCCTTTAAAATTGCTAAGGTTATTCCAATTTTTAAAAAAGGCAAGCCTACCTTAATAAATAACTACAGGCCAATAAGTATATTACCTTCATTTTCAAAGGTAATCGAAAAAATAATCTACAATAGGACTAGTGCTTTTCTAACACGAAATTGTTTTTTTAACAATCAACAATTTGGATTTAGAAAAGGGCACTCAACCAGCGATGCTTGTAATGTGTTGGTTAACATTGTAAATGAACAATTAGAAAAAAAGAAATCAGTTATTGGTGTTTTTCTTGACCTTTCCAAAGCCTTTGATACAATTGACCATGGAATCTTACTTAGTAAAATGTCCCATATCGGTATCCGAGGTGTTGCACTTGATTGGTTCGGCAGTTACCTGTCCGATCGCAAACAGATAGTAGACTTTAATGGAGTTTTATCATCCCACATGAACCCTGTGAAACTTGGTGTGCCTCAAGGATCAATCCTTGGGCCATTATTATTTCTTATATATATAAATGACCTTCCAAATTGCCTTAAGCACAGCCAAACCATAATGTTTGCTGATGACACCAGTATTTTTACACCTGGTGTTAATCAATCTGTAATTTATAAAAATGTTAATGATGACTTAGGTAGAGTATCTTCCTGGCTCTGTACAAACAAATTAATATTGAACATTGATAAAACCAAGTATATGTACTTTTCCAACTCTACCAAACCAGTGCCACAACCTCCCCCCATAGTGATAAACAATTATCCAATTGAAAAAGTTCATTCTTTTAAATTCCTGGGATTGACTATTAATGAACACTTGTCTTGGAAACCCCACATGCTAACACTGATTAAAAAATTAAACACCAATATGCTCATGATACGTAAAATTAAACACTTAATTGACCGCCCATCACTCATTACATTATATCACTCACTGATTGTTAGTCATATCACATACTGCATTTCCACCTGGTGTTATGGTAACAATCAATTACTAAATAAACTTCAACGTATATGTAATAAATATATACGAATGATATTTAACCTTGGAAAACAGGAAAACACAGTAAGAATTATGCAACAACATAGTTTTTTAACTATACATGACATGCACAAGCTTGAAATATTATCTATTATGTACAAATGTAAACACCACAATGTACCCCCTTCTATTTTACAGTGTATTAAGTTAAAACCAATGACATCAGGCATGTCGACCAGACAAAAATCCCGATTTATAATTCCATACTGCAGTAAAACCACCACCCAGCAATCAATAAAATATATTGGCCCCAAACTCTGGCACCAACTTCCCACTAGTATCCGTGATATTAAGTCATTTAACAAATTTATTAAAGTAGTAAAACAACACCTCTTCGGATGATCCTCACCCTCTTCCTTAACCATTGTTAATTTATTTAATATCATATGATTTTCCTCCCTTATAATGGCCCACTTTTAAAATTCCTTGTATCTCAGTAAAAATAATTCTTGGTTAACATACATAATCTTATCTATATCTAAGCTTATTCTTATAATATCCGAACCCATTCTTAAATTCTCTCTTACTATCACACCACTAGTATATTTTACCTTTTGTTCTACCACTCTTTTCTAACTCTTTCATGTTTTGATTTGTTTTATTCTTTGTTGTATCACCTTAATCTTTTAATGTAACACCTGCAATATGTGTTATTTTTTATTTTTTAATACACCACTTTATTTTTGTCCACATGATTACTCACCAATTCGTTCCACCATATTACACCGCAGGCTGTAACTGTTACATGGTAAGCCGATGGCAATAATATTTTGAAGTGGATTTTTTGTTGATGTTTAAATTTGGCCGGCCCTAACAGTTACCTTGTATTTAGAATGCACCACATCCAACCACCACTAATGTAGCGCACCAGCTCACCTGCACCCGCATGTATCACTTACAAGTAAAACCCTTTTTCTTTCTCTTTCTTTTACTTTTGTTTTATTTAAGAACCCTACTGTCCAGATTTTCTATTTTTCAGAGCATTGGGAGATCTACTGACGGCAGGAGGCTCTTCTGTTGTGGCGTCACTATAAGTCATTATCTCAAGAATTTTTTTTTCCGGAACTTGCTGCATAGTTTATTCATTTTTTATTTTTATTTAATATTAATTTTGTCAGTTAGGCAGTCTTTGCCTACTTATTGTTTGTACTGTGCATAATTGTTATGCATACTTAAATTGCAATATTGTTTTGCACAATAATGTTTTTTCTAATTAATTTTAATTATTTATTTATGTATTTAAATTTTTAATTAATATCCTTTTAAATGCCTTGGTAAGTGTTGCACTTGAAACTTTTCAGTGGAATTTCATTTTTGGGGTTTTTCTTTTTCCACTGCGGCCCACACTTTCCGGGCCACCCCTTCTCCTAAAGCCGACTCTCCCATTGCACGGGTCGCTTTACCGCACACTTTTCTTCGAGGCTTAGTGCAATTTTTCTTTTATAAACAACTATTTAATTATTTTTAATATTTTTTATTTTTTAAATTGGGTTTAGCGGCCACGTCAAATTATACAGAATTTTAATAGTCTATTTTTTTTTAGACGTGTTCTAACGACTGTCGTTTTGCCGTTTTTTCCCGTTTTCCAAATTTTTACCGATAGTCCCACTTCGTGTTTTCATCGTGGAAACAAAAAATAAACTAAACTAACTAACTAATCATTGGAGCTTTTAGGGGTTATATTTATCCAACATTTGTTACTGCATATCTAATACACACTAGTTAACGCCTCTAAAAGTTTAAACATAATAGTTTATTCTTGTTATTATTGGGCGTTAAAACAAATTAATCAATGGATTAAGTGCTGTTAGGTTTTGGGGGATTTCCCGGAAAATGTTTATGGTGGTACGGGGAAATCCCAATTGTTTTACTTGGCATTAAATAAATTATGAATTCGTGGTTGTTTTAAGTCTTTAGATGTTTTATACACGTTGTAATAGTGTATTCTGTTTATAATTTAGTGGTTTCCTGCGTTAACTCGCGGTATGATACTTGCAATTGTTCTTTTCTTAGTTTAATTTACTTATTTACAACTTTCTTTAGAATTTAAAGTGAATTAGAAATTTGATGTAAATATCGCTTTTCAATGCGTAGATATCGGCGAATGCACTCAAAAAGCTGAAAACAAGCCAGTAACGTTTTTTTGATAGCAGGAATTTCTATTGGGGTTTTGGTAAATTTAAGAGGTAGGTTATGGGCATGCCAGTTTTCGTGAAAAGTTTCAACCTGAACCGATAACCCATTCTGCTCAATGACCTGGCGACCGGATATGTGTGGGGTTCGTGGTTATTTCGTATTTGCGTCTATTGCTGGCACTAAATCTGTCATTGCGACCCACATCTAACCGTACTCAGCCAAAACTCATTGCAATCCAACTCGTTATAAAAGTTTAGCACCCCTGCTTTTCTTTTAGCTCTTCTTATCGGGGCAAGCGCATTTGGCCGCTCGTCGCTAAACCAAAAGGTCACTTTAGGCTGTCCGTTCAAGTTTGTAAAGTCGGTGCTTGTCTAAGTCTGACACCAGTAACTTGCAGCATAAAATTCATACAATTGACTTTAGACGCACGGAAATAGTTTATTCTGTAAGCTGCATTATATTACTTATAATGCAGCGCATATATTAACGCGATTGGTGGCAATGTCTTATGTACGGCATACACAACAGTATATATAGCACGGAGGGAAGAACTTTGAAGCCCATCTTAATCGTTCACATACGGGTTCTACAAACAATATACGTAATCATTATACATAAACAATTATATTAGTTCCCCAAAGCATCGATTCACCACAAAAGTTTGTTTGTTTTAGATTACGAGCCAAGAGTGTACAGTACATGCAGTTTAATTAATTGATTGGGCATGTCCGGAGCTGCGGCTTCAAGCAGGAGGTGCTAAGGACCGTATTCCAGAACACGTTTCTGGTACTAAATTAGGCTAACCAAAATTAATTTTTTACACAAAACGATTTAAACAGCTGGGAACGTATGGCATAATGTGGGAAGGATAATTTAGGAAACATTGGTGCGGATATTAACGTTGATTGACAGGCCAGCGGAAATCGGAACAAAGGAATTTGGAACAGGCACAGCTGTGCATGCACTAATGGCTCATTTTAACAATTTTAAACGACTTAATGCAATAATGCGCAAACATTTTACACAAACCGCGAATTCACTACATTCGCCTCTCACCAACGTGATGCAGAACAAATATGTTCTGTTTGGAACCACAGGCAAAACCTATTAATATGATACATTATAAACAGGTATATATAAGATATCCACTACAAATCGATAGTAAACTTCAATGGTAATAAGAAAATAAGTATTTATATCCACCACACACCGTTTTCTGGGAAGCCCATTCAACACTCAGCCGCGCTTTAACGCATACTTGTAGCAATAAAATGAACTAATAAGTAAATCCATTTGAACGTTTATTGAATATATGGAGCAATAATTAAATCAACATTTGAACAGTATAAGCGTTTATTGAATATATGGAACAATAATTAAATCAACATTTAAACAATATAAGCGTTTATTGAATATATGGAACAATAATTAAATCAACATTTGAACAATATAAGCGTTTATTGAATATATGGAACAATAATTAAATCAACATTTGAACAATTTAAGCGTTTATTGAATATATGGAACAATAATTAAATCAACATTTGAACAATATAAGCGTTTATTGAAAATAGGGAACAATAATTAAATCAACATTTGAACAATTTAAGCGTTTATTGAATATATGGAACTATAACTAAATCAACATTTGAACAATATAAGCGTTTATTGAATATATGGAACAATAATTAAATCATTATTTGAACAATATAAGCGTTTATTGAATATATGGAACAATAATTAATTCAACATTTGAACAATATAAGCGTTTATGGAATATATGGAACAATAATTAAATCAACATTTGAACAATATAAGCGTTTATGGAATATATGGAACAATAATTAATTCAACATTTGAACAATATAAGCGTTTATTGAATATATGGAACAATAATTAAATCAACATTTGAACAATATAAGCGTTTATTGAATATATGGAACAATAATTAATTCAACATATAAACAATATAAGCGTTTATTGAATATATGGAACAATAATTAAATCATTATTTGAACAATATAAGCGTTTATTAAATATATGGAACAATAATTAAATCAACATTTGAACAATATAATCGTTTATTTAATATATGGAACAGTAATTAAATCATTATTTGAACAATATAAGCGTTTATTGAGTATATGGAACAATAATTAAATCAACATTTAAACAATATAAGCGTTTATTGAATATATGGAACAATAATTAAATCAACATTTAAACAATATAAGCGTTTATGGAATATATGGATATAATTAAATCAACATTTGAACAATATTAGCGTTTATTGAATATATGGATATAATTAAATCAACATTTAAACAATATAAGCGTTTATGGAATATATGGAACAATAATTAAATCAACATTTAAACAATATAAGCGTTTATGGAATATATGGATATAATTAAATCAACATTTGAACAATATAAGCGTTTATTGAATATATGGATATAATTAAATCAACATTTGAACAATATAAGCGTTTATGGAATATATGGATATAATTAAATCAACATTTGAACAATATAAGCGTTTATGGAATATATGGATATAATTAAATCAACATTTGAACAATATAAGCGTTTATGGAATATATTGATATAATTAAATCAAC
>CH002456.1:127794-162923 GCA_000149265.1 Ciona savignyi | reverse complement strand
GAACAAAAATTAAATCAACATTTAAACATATAAGCGTTTATTGAATGGTATGGAACAAAAATTAAATCAACATTTAAACAATATAAGCGTTTATTGAATGTATGAAACAAAAATTAAATCAACATTTGAACAATATAAGCGTTTATTGAATATATGGAACAAAAATTAAATCAACATTTAAACAATATAAGCGTTTATTGAATGTATGAAACAAAAATTAAATCAACATTTGAACAATATAAGCGTTTATTGAATAGATGGAACAATAATTAAATCAACATTTGAACAATATAAGCGTTTATTGAATATATGGAACAATAATTAAATCAACATTTAAACATTATAAGCGTTTATTAAATATATGGAACAATAATTAAATCAACATTTAAACATTATAAGCGATCAATGAATACAATATAATTAAATCAAAACACGCCTTAAAGAATGTATTAATAATACAGGATTTAATTTATGCCCTTAGTCAAAATATATCAGCAACGTAAACATAATATGGGAATGATGATGTTAGATATAATTGGTTGTGCGTTGTATACGATGGGTCGGTTGTCCTGCATAACTGTACGTAGCTCCAGTGTGGTATCAGTGCTTTATAGCTTGGTACAGAAGACAATGTTAGGATATTATACATTCGTGTGTTTTGTTTTTTTCTTTGGATCAGTAACCCAACTGTTTTGGTTCAGTGATCCCGGATTTGTATTCTTCAAACCACACTTTTAGATCAGGAATATTATGTCCTTCTAAAATGAAATCCTGAAAGAAAATTTAAAAGAAGGTAAACATGTGGTTAAGCCACAATACTTTACATATATTTTACTCGCAGACAGTGTTATCACATGGAAAATCGTCAGCTTATTCGCAGTCACCAATACCGAAGCAATTGCATGGTATTCTGAAACTAAACTTAATATTATGGTATGGACTTGTCGATAATTGAAATAAGTCGACAGGGTATAAATGCGGCAATTTTACAGAAAAAATATTACAAAGTTAAATAATGCATATTTAATAACGGTTAAAAATGAGTAGGTCGTGTGGCAGGATGGATAACGCAACCAATTCATTATACCTATTGTTATAGAAGAACAGTATTAGGGACGAGCCCGTAAAGGATTTGAACCCTGGCCAGATTAAACAAAAAAGAAAAAAACTTGCCCATTCTGATTTAGCAACTAATATTCTATTAAATAAAAAAAAAGTAAATACAAATGATACACAACAGCAGTTTAAAACATATCTTAATAAGAAAATGGTAGGTATTTTGTCGACTATTCTTGATTGAGGTTTGGTTAAGTTGTCAAATCACCGATAAGCTATATTAGTAAACCGCAGCGTGCAGTTATTTTTTTTGATTTTGTGGTTTAAGCAATCATTGATTAAAATTAAAACTTAATTTCCATATTTATTTATCATAAACTTCAATAGGGTATTAATTATTAGAAATCTTTTTTATTTTTTATGCGTTTGTATCATGGAAACAAAAACAAACCAAACTAGTTGATTAGTTGCACTGTCCAATTACACCACCCAAATGCATATGCCGCATACCCATTGTGGTATGTATAGGGTACAGACAGTAGGGCCAGGTGTTAGTTTGAGGGATAATTTAACTTACAAAGGTGACACAATGTGGCAAACAAGTTGGTGGGATGTATTTTAAAGTCAGCCGCATAAAAATATCAAGCTTTGGGAGGGGGTTTGGGGATCTTGTAGTAGTGATGAGGATATCTAGTGGTTGGGGCAGGGTAATATTGTAGTATGGACTGCTGGTAATTGAAATAAGTGGGCAAGGTATAAAAGTGGTAATGTGTGTGTTTCATGACAATAAAGCTCATTATAAAACAACTCAGTCCATTATACACACAACCGCGCAGAAAGTGGTCAGGGTGAAGATCGAACCGAGAACCTGTCTGGTTATAACCTCCACTCTTGTATATGAGCTATTGTATGAAGTAACCTGGTTCCAACCATAACAGTTGGCTCCCATTTTGGTACTTTCATTTGATGGTTACTATTTCTTAACTGTTCAAGTGGAACAAAATATTTGATTATTTAAACATTAGTTTCTTTTCATGCCAAAAATTAGTTTTAAAATATTGAAATACATAGTTTTTTGGGTGTGTATACAAAACGTTACATAGCCTATTATATTTATTTCTATTTTAAAAGTGAAAATTGCCCTATATTAAATAAACAAATGAAATAAGATAATTTCCATGATGATTATTCAAACAACCAAAGTAATCTTAAATCATTGAAACTCCATAAAGGAATCATACAAAGCATCACATGAAACTGAGACTTACCTGGGGAGAAGGGAGTTGTTGTATTGCTTCTTGCAACATACGTTGACCTTCTGGTGAAAGTTGGCTCCAGTTTAAATCCAGTTCCGATATTTTGCCAACACAACCAGCCAGACATTGTACTGCATGGTCATCCAACTCTCTACCATACAACCTTCTATAGCATCTCACTGTTAGTTTAATCTGTGTAGAACAGGAATGGTAAAACTCCACAATGAATATGGTATATGGATTAAATTATTTATATCCTAATCATATATCAATCAAACCAACTAAAATATACATTTGGAATATAACAAATTATAACAACTTAGCAGCTGGAATATTGGGGGCAAAATATGATTTAATATCATTGTACATTTTAAAAATATAGTAGCCCGTGTTGGAACTGTATGGTGATTGGGTGGCTATAGTTGTTACAGCAGAGTATCCTGGAACTTAACCAAATTACACAAGAAATGTCTTAAGGCATCTGAACCAAGTAGCTTAAAAACGAGATAATCAAATTTGGTTATTTTGACATGTGATCATTCAAAATAAAAAATCTCCCAAACTTTTTAGTGAAACTGCCAAAGTTTGGTCTTGTTGGAAAGCTAACTAATAGCCTATTAATATATCTTTTAAAAACACGAACAAGTTTTAAACAGCAACATACCTTTGTAATTAAGGTTTTTAAGTAAACTTTTCCTGGAATTTATGACTATTTATGTTAATTTTTAGGTAAAATTATTTCAAAATACAAACGATTTGTTTCGTAATACCACGTTTTTGGGGGATTTGATTATCTTTATTGATATTGGCCACTTTATTCTTTAACATTTTTTATAAAAAAAATTGGTATGGGTATACGTAAGTGACGTAATAATATTGTAATGATGTCATCAAACCAAAATTAATTGAGCAAATTTGTAAAAATATGTTAGACTGTTTTGTCAACTGATCAACTACTGCATTAATTTATAAGAAAGAATATGACGTGGACGCCCGGATTATGATGTGATCAAAAATATAAAAACTTCAGAATTTTTGAAAATTTTATTTCGTTAACGACACACAATTCGATGTGATGTATATTTATATAATCAGCCGCATCATAATATTATGCTTTGTGAGGGGGTGTGGGTAGTAGTAATGAGGATATCTAGTGATTGGGGCAGGGTAATATTGTGGTATGGGCTTGTCGGTAATTGAAATAAGTGGGCAGGGTATAAAAGTGGAAATGTGCGCGTTTTATGACAATAAAGGTAATTATAAAAAACTCAGACCATTATACAGACAACCGCGCAGAAAGTGGTCAGGTTGAAGATCGAACCGAGAACCTGTCTGGTTATAACCTCCACTCTTGTATATGAGCTATTGTATGAAGTAACCTGGTTCCAACCATAACAGTTGGCTTTTATTTTGGTACTTTCATTTGATAGTTACTATTTATTTACTGGTCAAGTGATACCAAATTTTTGATTATTTAAACACTAGTTTTTTTCATACCAAAATTTAGTTTTTAAATTCATGATTTCATGTTTTATAATAAAGATATATTACAACAAGAGTTATATAAATGGCATTTTCTCCTTATTTGTCTATGCACATAGGTAATATAATCTATAATGTATACTTTTGTTTAATATTTTGTGTTTATTCAAAAAAGTTGTATAATGTATTTTTAATTATTTTGAATATAAAATTTGCAGCATATTTATTTTAATCATACACAACATCACATGAAATTGAGGCTTACCTGGGGAGAAGGGAGTTGTTGTATTGCTTCTTGCAACATAAGTTGACCTTCTGGTGAAAGTTTGTTCCAGTACAAATCCAGTTCCAATACTTTGCCAACACACCCAGCCAGACATTGTACTGCATGGTCATCCAACCTCCCATAGATTCCCACTGTAAGTTTGATCTGTGTGGAACAGGAATTTTAAAACTTCACAATGACTATGTCCTGTGGATTAAATTATTTATATTATATCCTAATCATATATCAATCAAACCAACTTAAATATTTATTTGAAATATAACAAGTTATAACAACTTAGCAGCTGGAATATTGGGGGCAAAATATGATTTAATATCTTTGTACATTTTATTAATATAGTAGCCCGTGTTGGAACTGTATGGTGATTCGCTGGCGATAGTCGTTACAGCAGGAGATCCTGAAACTTAACCAAATTACACAAGAAAGGTCTTAGGCAATCAGAACCAAGTAGCTTAAAAACGAGATAATGAAATTTGGTTATTTTGACGTGTGATCATTCAAAATAAAAAATATCCATAACTTTTTGTTGAAACTGCCAAAGTTTGGTCTTGTTGGAAAGCTAACTAATATTAATATATCTTTTAAAAACAGGAACAAGTTTTAAACAATAATATACCTTTATAATTGAAGTATTTATGGAAACTTTTCCTTGTGTTTATGACTACTCAATTTAATTTTTAGGTAACATTTTTAAAAAAAACAAACGATTTTTTTTCGTAATACCACGTTTTTGGGGGATTTAAATATCTGATATTGGCCAGATTATTCTGTAATATTTTTTGTTTAAAAAAATGGGATGGGTGTACTTAAGTGACGTAATTATATTGTAATGATGTCATCAAACCAAAAATACTTGAGCATATTTGTAAAAATAATTTAGGCCGTATTGTCAACAGATCAACTACTGCATTAATTTATAAGAAAGAATATGACGTGGACGCCCGGATTGTGAGGTCATCACAAAAATAAAAATTTCAGGATTTTTGAAAAAATTATTTTCGAAACGACACACAAGTTGACGTGATGTATTTTAATAAAATCAACTGCATTAAAATATTATGATTTTGTAGTGGGTGTGGGTAGTAGTGATGAGGATATCGAGTGATTGGGGCAGGGTAATATTGCGGTATTGACTTGTCGGTAATATTACAATACACACAACCGCGCAGAAAGTGGTCAAGGTGAAGATCGAACCGAGAACCTGTCTGGTTATAACCTCCACTCTTGTATATGAGCTATTGTATGAAGTAACCTGGTTCCAACCATAACAGTTGGATCCCATTTTGGTACTTCCATTTGATCGTCATTATGTATTTACTGATCAAGTGAAACAAAATATTTGATTATTCAAACCTTAGTTTTTTTCCCATACCAAAATTTAGTTTTTAAATTCATGATTTTGTGTTTTATAATAAATATATATTACAATTAAGTTAAATAATGCATTTTTCCATTATTTGACTATGCACATAGACAATAGGAACTACAGTTAATACTTTTGTTTAATTTTTTCTGTGTATTCAAAAAAGTTGTATAATGCATTTTTAATTATTTTTAATATAAAATTTTCAGCATTTTTATTTAAATCATACACAACATCACATGAAACTGAGGCTTACCTGGGGAGAAGGGAGTTGTTGTATTGCTTCTTGCAACATACGTTGACCTTCTGGTGAAAGTTTGTTCCATTTTAAATCCAGTTCCGATATTTTGCCAACACACCCAGCCAGACATTGTGCTGTGTGGTCATCCAACCTCTCATCGCTTGTCATTGTAAGTTTGATCTGTGTGGAACAGGAATGTTAAAACTCCACAATGATTATATCTTGTGGATTAAATTATTTATATCCTAATCATATATCAATCAAACCAACTTAAAATATACATTTGGAATATACCAAGTTATAACAACTTAGCAGCTGGAATATTGGGGGCAAAACATGATTTGATATCTTTGTACATTTTATTAATATAGTAACAGTGTTGGTACTGTATGGTGATTCACTGGCGATAGTTGTTACAGCAGGGTTTCCTGGAACAAAATTATACAAGAACAGTCTTAGGGACGAGCTCATAATGGGTTCGAACCTTGCCAGATTTAACAAAAATATAACCGAATGGTACACCGGCATTTTAAAATGTCCTAGTAATAAGAAAATGGTGGCTACTTCGTAGGTTTATACTTGATTTGGTGGAGTTGTCAATCAAATCCCCGAGAGTCTATGTGGCAAAGGAGTGGTACCTTTGATCTTTTGGTTTATAAGCAAGGACAGCGTAACATTTTAAAGTTTCTTTTGGGTATACGTGTTGTAATTTGATAACATTTTTTCAGTTAAAATACATCTTAGGTTTGACGGCAACTTCTTTGACTACACACACTCTAAATAATTAATTTGATTATAGACACGTTTTAACGAATGTAGTTTTGCCGTATTTTTCTAGTTTTAAATTGTTACAAAAGTCTCAGTCTCTCTTGCGTGTTTTCATCGTGGAAAGAATAATTAACCCAACTAGTTGATCAGTTGCACAGTCGTACACCATACAAATGTATATGCCACATACACAATGTAATAGCTTGGTAACATGGCTGTGGGTGGTTGGTGTCTCGTGTTATAACTTCCTACATTTCCCAAACTCCAGGGATAAACATGAGTATCCTTCCCCACTATGTGATGGGGGCTGCTAGGATTGGAACTGACCAGGTTGTGTCTTATCGGCAGGTGATGTTATTAATTTGGTTCTTCCTTCTGCAGGATGGAATGGTGCCAGGGGCATGTGACCGACCTGGACTAGGGTAGGCACAACCGATGAATTTGGTTCGAGTGGCTTAAAATTAAATTAGTTTACAATGAACAAGTTACTTATTGGTGTGGACGACAGCTATTTTACTTTAACCAATCCGCCCACACGAGGTCAGACCGTCACCGATGCTCTACAACATGGTGGAAGAGAACGGGTTTGTGTCACCCCATGTGTACGAGGGTAGGTAGTCTAAGTGTTAGTTTGAAGGATAATTTAATCATCAAATGTGGCAAAAAATGAAACACACATATTTTATTTGGAATTTTTTGGAAACTTTTCCTTGTGTTTATGACTACTCAATTTAATTTTTAGGTAACATTTTAAAAAAAAACAAACGATTTTTTTTCGTAATACCACGTTTTTGGGGTATTTAAATATTTGATATTGGCCAGATTATTTTGTAATATTTTTTGTTTAAAAAAATGGGATGGGTGTACGTAAGTGACGTAATTATATTGTAATGATGTCATCAAACCAAAAATACTTGAGCATATTTGTAAAAATAATTTAGAGCCGTATTGTCATCAGATCAACTACTGCATTAATTTATAAGAAAGAATATGACGTGGACACCCGGATTGTGAGGTCATCACAAAAATAAAAATTTCAGGATTTTTGAAAAAATTATTTTCGAAACGACACACAAGTTGACGTGATGTATTTTAATAAAATCAACTGCATTAAAATATTATGATTTTGTAGTGGGTGTGGGTAGTAGTGATGAGGATATCGAGTGATTGGGGCAGGGTAATATTGCGGTATTGACTTGTCGGTAATATTACAATACACACAACCGCGCAGAAAGTGGTCAAGGTGAAGATCGAACCGAGAACCTGTCTGGTTATAACCTCCACTCTTGTATATGAGCTATTTTATGAAGTAACCTGGTTCCAACCATAAGAGTTGGATCCCATTTTGGTACTTCCATTTGATCGTCATTATGTATTTACTGATCAAGTGAAACAAAATATTTGATTATTCAAACCTTAGTTTTTTTCCCATACCAAAATTTAGTTTTTAAATTCATGATTTTGTGTTTTATAATAAATATATATTACAATTAAGTTAAATAATGCATTTTTCCATTATTTGACTATGCACATAGACAATAGGAACTACAGTTAATACTTTTGTTTAATTTTTTGTGTGTATTCAAAAAAGTTGTATAATGCATTTTTAATTATTTTGAATATAAAATTTGCAGCATATTTATTTAAATCATACACAACATCACATGAAACTGAGGCTTACCTGGGGAGAAGGGAGTTGTTGGATTGCTTCTTGCAACATACGTTGACCTTCTGGTGAAAGGTCGTTCCAGTACAAATCCAGTTCCGATATTTTGCCAACACACCCAGCCAGACATTGTGCTGCGTGGTCATCCAACCTCCCATAGATTCCCACTGTAAGTTTGATCTGTGTGGAACAGGAATGTTAAAACTCCACAATGATTATATCTTGTGGATTAAATTATTTATATCCTGATCATATATCAATCAAACCAACTTAAAATATACATTTGGAATATACCAAGTTATAACAACTCAGCAGCTGGAATATTGGGGGCAAAACATGATTTGATATCTTTGTACATTTTATGAATATAGTAGTCAGTGTTGGAACTGTATGGTGATTCACTGGCGATAGTTGTTACAGCAGGGTATCCTGGAACTTAACAAAATTATACAAGAACGATCTTAGGGACGAGCTCATAATGGGTTCGAACCTTGCCAGATTTAACAAAAATATAACCGAATGGTACACCGGCATTTTAAAATGTCGTAGTAATAAGAAAATGGTGGCTACTTCGTAGGTTTATACTTGATTTGGTGGAGTTGTCAATCAAATCCCCGAGAGTCTATGTGGCAAAGGAGTGGTACCTTTGATCTTTTGGTTTATAAGCAAGGACAGCGTAACATTTTAAAGTTTCTTTTGGGTATACGTGTTGTAATTTGATAACATTTTTTCAGTTAAAATACATCTTAGGTTTGACGGCAACTTCTTTGACTACACACACTCTAAATAATTAATTTGATTATAGACATGTTTTAACGATAAACATGAGTATCCTTCCCCACTATGTGATGGGGGCTGCTAGGATTGGAACTGACCAGGTTGTGTCTTATCGGCAGGTGATGTTATTAATTTGGTTCTTTCTTCTGCAGGATGGAATGGGGCCAGGGGCATGTGACCGACCTGGACTAGGGTAGGCACAACCGATGAATTTGGATCGAGTGGCTTAAAATGAAATTAGTTTACAATGAACAATTTACTTATTGGTGTGGACGACAGCTATTTTACTTTAACCAATCCGCCCACACGAGGTCAGACCGTCACCGATGCTCTACAACATGGCGTAAGAGAACGGGTTTGTGTCACCCCATGTGTACGAAGGGTAGGGGGTCTAAGTGTTAGTTTGAAGGATAATTTAATCAACAAATGTGGCAACATATTAAACACACATTTTTTTATTGCATTGCTGATGATGTTACAAACATGGAAGAATTTATGAATATTTGTTGATACCAGTCGGACACAGCACACAAGTTGGTGTGATGTATTTTATAGTCAGTCGCATCAAACTATCAAGCTTTGGAGTGGATGTGGGGATCTTATAGTAGTGATGAGGATATCTAGTGATTGGGGCAGGGTAATATTGTAGTATGGACTGCTGGTAATGGAAATAAGTGGGCAGGGTATAAAAGTGGTAATGTGTTTGTTTCATGACAATAAAGCTCATAAACAACTCAGTCCATTTTACATACAACCGCGCAGAAAGTGGTCAGGGTGAAGATCGAACCGAGAACCTGTCTGGTTATAACCTCCACTCTTGTATATGAGCTATTGTGTGAAGTAACCTGGTTCCAACCATAACAGTTGGCTCCCATTTTGGTTCTTCCATTTGATGGTCATCATTTATTTACTGGCGTAAATGATTTTCTTGTGTTTGTGTAAAAAGAAACTTATTTTAATAACTATTTTGACTATGAAAATTTAAATTATATAAAATAAACAAATGAAATAAGATAATTTTAAGTCTAAGTAATAATAAATCAATCAAACTTAATTCTTTAAAAAGCACATCAATCATACACAGCATCACATGAAACTGAGGCTTACCTGGGAAGAAGGGAGTTGTTGTATTGCTTCTTGCAACATACGTTGACCTTCTGGTGAAAGTTTGTTCCAGTTCAAACCCAGTTCCGATATTTTGCCAACACACCCAGCCAGACATTGTACTGCATGGTCATCCAACCTCTCATTGCCTCCCACTGTAAGTTTGATCTGTGTGGAACAGGAATTTCAAAACTACACAATGAATATATCCTATTAATTATATGTTTAACTAGTGAGTGTCAACCATACATTTAGCCACCACTATTTGTAAAACACATGTTGTATGCCATATATTCATGCTACAGGGTCCATCGTGTGAATTGTATTATATGTTTAATAATCTATTATGATATCATAAAAAAACAAACCAACTTGAATATTCATTTCAAATATAACAAGTTATAACAACTTGGCAGCTGGAATATTGGGGGCAAAACATGATTTAATATCTTTGTACATTTTAATAATATAGTAGTTTATTAATAAACGGTACACCGGCATTTAAATAATGTCTTAGTTATAAGAAAATGGTGGGTACTCCTTAGGTTTATAATTGATTAAGGTTTGGTTGAGCTTTCAATCAAATCACTGAGAAGCTACATAGCAAACCACAGCGTGCAGTGGTATCTTTGATCTTGCGGTTTATAACCGAGGACGGGTTAATGTTAGTCTATAATTATTTTTATTTTATTTATTGTTTTATACCCAAATCAGGAAGTCACTGTATGATCTAAATAAATAAGTAGAAAAATCTAAATAAATTAGTAAAAAATTAGAAATATAATTGTAATTCTAATAATGGACAGAATTGACTATACGATAGAACTGCTCTACAACAACACTGTAATAGCTGCGACACAGTTGTGTAAATATACACATCTATAATCAATCAGTGATTGATGTGGAGCTACTTGAAGTATGTTTCCCAATATTTACCTTGTTCGGTCGATCATTGATAGCTGTGCACAAATCCCGCATACAATCGTTCAGTTGTTTGCAATGCACTAATCGAAGTTCATCAATATGTTGAATATGAGGAACCAGGTATTCAGCTACATCTTTCAGCTTTGTTTCAAACAACTGTAACTCCTTGATCTAGAATTAAAGTTTTGAATTGTCACCGAAGATTTTATTTGTTTTATCAATAGTTTTATTATCAACGATGTTCAACATGCTGTTCAATATACATCAGTTTGATCCATATGGTTTTGGTGAGCAAGTGCTTTTATTATCGTGCAAAATTTGATTTCGCTACGAAACTAATGGTCATGGAGGGTATTTGTGATGCCTGATACTAAGCAGCAATATTTGGCACTTGATCTATCCTGACAAACCATAGTAAATAGTCCAATATGACTCTCATAGTGCAATATGACAGAGGTAGGTTTACAGGTTTGTTGGAAATTATACGATGTTCGCGAGCGCGTGAAATTACCCAAGTGTGCAAAGTCGCGGGGTAAAAACTTGAGTGTGCAGCTGCCGTACTTTCCATACTGGATTGGCGCCAAGTACGGGGGTGCGGGGAGTGCCGCGCTCCTTGTGTTAACCACTGGGAGTGCCGCACTCCCTGCGCAAATGCAATTTTATAAAAAAATTAATTAAAAAAATATTTGTGGATTTGGGAATGTTTTGCACGGATATAGGACGGGCCGCAGCAGGTTAGCAACCCTAATTTACTATAAGGTTCCGACCGAATATTGCATTATTATCCGGCTGATTATTTGTTATTTTTTGCTATTGTGAATCAAACTAGCAAGCCCAAATGTGAGCAGATAAAGCCACGCGGTGTTGTGCTTGTGCTACTTTTGTGATTGCGTAATTAGGTCAGATTGCGCAATTCGAGATCAAGAAAACATTTTGTCAACTTGCTTGAGGAACTTACCGTACATATTCCCCTATGGGTCGGGCCACCTTATAGGTTGCACTATTACTTTTGAGTTAAATAAGGTTAATTTGGGGTTAACCTGCACATAAGTCGCACTGATAATCTAGGCTTGAAAGCACTTTCTGTAGATTTTTTGCATCCTATTTTTTTTGTAGGGCTTAATATAGAAGCGCGGTAAAATAAGAGAACAGATTCTTTAAAACTTAAATAAATAAGCGACGTGTAGAAGCGTTTTCTCTCCCGACCAGCGCGGAAAGGCCCACGATCCTCAACAAACATAGGATAGGAGGATATGATAGTAACACATGGGCAATCGTCAGATCACCTCACGCCCATCGTCGGGTTACCTGAGCTATTGCAGTATGTTTTATATGATAGATACATACTGTAAGGCCTCTATCTGATGCGACCTACTTATAAACACCCCAGTCCTTAACATAGGAAACAGTATTAACGCGCTGACCCGCACACTTGATATCTCATTTAGGTTGATGGTGATTGCTTTATTCCAGGGGTCGGCAACCCCTGGCACGCGTGCCAAAGTTGGCACGCGAGAAGATTTCTCATGGCACGCCAAAAAATGACACACATTTAAAAACGTAGTATATAATCATGTTTACAAAAAAATTACCAAGTATTTTTAGTAAAAAAAAAACGATGTAATTAAAAAAAATAAAGTGCGTTGCATTTGAGTTCTGTACCAACGTAATATGGTCATTGGATAGTATCTCTCTTGAAGTTCATGGAAAAAATGCACTAAGCAGCACGTGGAAGGTTTGTTACGACATAGACAGATCTTTGATTTTGCCAATCCTTGATCACGCACAACTAAAATCATGATCAGGCGCCCTGCACGTACGTGATTACTGATTGTTTAAAATGGGAAAACATGTGACGTGCGAAATATAAATAAAACACATTTTTATAGTGTTTAACAACGAGCTCTCTGCCTAAAAAGTTCAAAAATTAACTTATGGAATTAATGGCCTCTTCTAAAAAACCCAAATTAGACGTAAGATCTTTCCAAGAATCCTGGACATTAGATTTTGGGTTTGTTTCTCGGGATGACCGAGCTGTATGCGCTCTTTGCTGTCAAAATGTCGTTTGCCGAACTTCAAGCCTAAAAAGACATTTCGAAACAAAGCACGAGAAATCTTTCAAGGACGACGCAGAGAAGAGAGAATCTCTCAAAAAAGCAGTATCACGCTACCAAAAGCAGAGCAGCATATTCAAAAAAGCAATTCAAAGTTCGAATCGAAAAACGGAAAGCAGCTACAAAATCGCGGAAGGCATTGCCAAATGCAGCGTGTCGCTTTGTATTCACTACAATTCAAACATCCGCGGTAGGATTGGCGTCATTCACTTGAAAATTGCAGGTGGAAGGCATGCAGCGGAAGTAATCACGATAAGAACGTTAAAAGTATGACGCAATGAAAGAATGTGCGGTTGGTTAGATGATTATGACGTATTCGTCACGAGACGCCTGAGGCCTGTTCATGTGCAACGAAGAAATCGCGTCGTCGACTTCTTCATCTGACGGGACTTTGAGTGGGAGAGAGAGAACGAACGGGGTTCACCAAAAAGCAGAACCAAGTACGAGAAGAGAGGGGAACAACGCATCAGTTCGGTCGGCTTACCAGCTCGAATTCGCGGCCGGGAACGTCCTTGAGTTCCCGGCCTAGACTTCTTCGTCGCAGAGTCGACACAGAAAGAACTAGTTGACAAGAACAAAGAAAAACGAACAGTCTATTAATCGCATCGCGCAGTTATTCCGACGCGATTCAGTCGGTCCAGCGAATCGATTCCCGAGTAAAGTGCATTGATTTATTCGTGTGTTCAATTAACAACGTTTGACAATAAACTAACCAACGTTCAATAAGCGTGGACTCGATCTTTGGAAGTCGGATATTGGAGTCAGCATATATTCGAGCCACGCGGTGCAGCACAGTGCGTCCATCCATAACGCCAAGGTGCGCCCACAGAGGGTAAAACCCCCTCGACTAACGTCGAACGTTGCAGTAAACACTCCGTTAAACGTCGAACGTTGCACCAAACATGGTAAGTCCTTTACTGATGGAGTTTTTGTGAAGGAGGCGTTCCTAGGTTGTGCTGAAGTATTAGGTCTATTTAAATTCGGTAAAATTGTTTCAGTATGAACGTAGTGTCGGTATGGTAATCAGCACAAAAAAGAAAGAAAACCACGAGGTTAAGGAAATATAAAACATAATAATTAATACTAGAAATGACGTCACGATAATAGACATTTTAAAAAACATTAATTATGAGCAAAATTAGGATTTACCGATGTTACACATACAACCTTTTGATTAAAAGGCGACGCACTTAACCGGTAGACCAAACGGCCGAAAAAAACAACATACTAACGGTCCTCACTTTCATGCCAATCATGACGCCGTGGGTCGCATAAGTCATCAAGAAAGTCAGAAAAACTTTTTCTTTTCTGAAGTACCGTAACCACAGCCAGGAAGAATCAACATTATATATTTTAGAATTAGCAATTTGTCGTTTTCACTCTAATTAGATTGCCACCAAATCAACAATAAACCGAAGTTTTATTTTGTCAATCATTAATACAAGACTTAAATTTGACATGCATACTATCACCAATTATAGGGTATAATTTTTCTTTTCCTGTTAAAAGCAGAATATATTCTCGGTTGCGCGGCATCTGATCTTGACGCCCTATGCCTGTGAGCAATAATAAGTGCATGTACGCCAGTGCAGACCATATGATTTTCATGAATAACTTGCAAAATTCCAAAACTTTCAATTTTGTTCTGACTTGGTGGCGATTTGCACATTTGTCAAGCGTATTGATCGCACCTACAGCTGGGCATAATTACGAAATTACGTTCAGTTACGTAATTACGGACGTCGGAATTACGTTACGTAAGTGAAATCAAAATTATGTAATTACGCATCTGTCCATAATTATTCCAACGGAAATTGACGATCGTTGTAAATATACTGTCTATGCAATTCCTTGTTTAAGTCTTAGCAAATTTTGTTCAGTTAGGGCTGTGCGAAGTTAATCAGTTAACAGGACGAACGAACCGTTTAGTTTAAACTTTAAAGTCTCTAGGGTTAAGTTTAAAATTTCATACCCTTTGTGTACCATTAAAATGTATCTAAAAACACGATGATTTTTTGTTGTTTTTTAAATAACGATGACTTTCATACCCTTAAAAAATTCGGAATTACGTAACCAAGCTGGCGTAATTCCGTAATAAAATTTTGATCAATTACGTCCAGCTCTAGTCGCACCTATAGAGTTGGATAGGGCGACACGGAGCATTGCCCCATCTCATTTAGTCCCAGTGTAATCATTTTTTTGTTTACCGCTTTCTCTGTGTTTTTGGGAATTTATTAAAAAACGTTAATCCTATTTACGGAAAATGCAGAAACTGAGCCTTATCATTGAGCGTTGTACCCGCTTTCATCCAAGTGTCAGCAGTGTGAACGCGTTTAAAACGATTTTTAACATATTCTGTCATAATTTCTTGGGTTGATTGTACACTGATTGTTGTTAATTAAGGAATTCGGGAAGCACTTTTATTTCAAAGCAAACCTATTTGTTCGACAAAATAATTTTATTGAATTCATGATCGTAACGACGCACGGTAGGTTAATTTAAACAACGATGGATTTAAGCGCGTCTTGTTCAATCCTACTTTTTATTTTAAAAATCGGCGCCGCCCGATCAAAGCAAATATACCGACGTCAGCAGCGGTGGGTATCACGTGAGGTTCAGCATTGCATCTAAACTTATAACGATAATCGCATCTAAGCTTAACCGTACGAATAGTTTTGCGACAAAGTTCTTTCACAATTATTTACGCGGTCAACCATGCATGTGTCATAGCTATCAGTTTAGAAAACACTGTTTAGGTTATGTAAGGTATGATAAATGAAGAGCCAATATGTTAATTTTTTTGGCCAGACTTTTGAAAAACTTGGTGCCTATGGTTGTGACTGTAAAAGCCCCTATTCCGATTACTTGTTATACGGTTTGGGTTTAGCGGCCACGTCTAATTTTACCGAATTTTAACAATTTATTCCTAGTTTTTAGACGTGTTCTAACGACTGTCGTTTTGCCGTTTTTTCCCGTTTTTCAACCCTTTTTTTAATAGTCGTGATTTATGTTTTCATCGTGGAAACAAAAAATAAACTAACTAACTAACGATGTGTATGTAATATCCCGGATGTTAGCTTATCAAACGTGGTCTTAATAATTATTTCTAATACTTGCCATAACGAGCGTACGGTACTCAATAAATTAACTGAGAGTTTTAAATATTGTGAGCATGAAACGATTAATAAGACACACAACAATTACTTGCACCCATGACCAAACATGCAGATACTGATTAATTTAGTATATGTGGACACGACTTCATACACACCAAAAAAAGTTTTATTTGGAGCGCCGAGAAAACAAAAGACAGCATGGTAGTATCGTTATAAACTAAAGCAAGCATGAGAAGCGTCAAAACCTACTGTCATGTTAAAGCGTTTTATAACCTTGTAAAGTGGGAGGCATATGGAACCAGTAATAACAAAGACATGCAGTACAAAATAAACAATTACAAACCGTGAAATCGTCACAAACTTCACAGATATGGACAATATAAATGATTATTATCTCATAACATTGTCAAATATACATGAAGACTGATGCGAGATAATGATCAAATGTTAATAAGGTTGCAGTGTTTAGTTTGATTACTGGCTGTCAGTGGCTTAAGAACTTAGATTGTAATCGTCAGTAGCCTGTGTCTGCACATTTAAAGTTATCTCATTGCTAACATTCGGTGATCACCGTGCTTTTATGTATTTACATTAGTTCATCACATAATTATGGTTTATGGCAATTGCATCAACAAACCTGTCCAACCTCCATGTCTTAATGTTATAAACAACCAGAGAGTGTCATTATTATTAAAACTCCTGTTGGGTGTCCTCTATATATTTCTGCATGCAGAAACGACTGGGTTTCCTGGCTACCTCATCACCATTGGTATATCTTATATAAAGTGTATAATGTATCTTTTTGAAAGCAGAAACTAATGGGTTATTTCCTTACTGATTAAAATAACGTATTATGGTGAGTCAAATATTTTTTCAATTTTAATAGATTTCTTGTGGTATCTTGCAGTATATAGATTACGTCTCTTTGTTAGTTAATTTTATTCACCTTCTTTCCTTTCACTGTAAAGTTAATAAAGCCTTTGGAATAACTAGAGAGTGTAAACCACGTGTTTAACCACCAATATTTGTATAACACATGTTGTATGCCATATATTTATGCTACATTGCTACAGGGTTCCTAACCACAATTTGTATTTTATACAGTGAATATGTAGTTTGTTTCTGCAAGCTTAAACGCATGGGTCCCATAGTTATCAAGCCAAAATTCTTTTCCATGTGTGGGTAAAAAAAGAATAAACGTCTTAAATTTACAAACATTTTAACACAAATGTTTTAAATTATAGCTACTTTTCAAGCGCTGAAGTTAAATGAAGTCAAATTGCCAACAGATCGATTTAGTTTTTCATTGTTTCAAGGAATTCCCCTTTAGTAAATAAGTTTTTGTTTTTAAATATGTAGGTAATGTTATGTAACAATTCTTAAAGTTTTATTCTGATTTGTCGACTACATGTTGTATATGTCAGTGCGATATGGCATGCCTGTCACAATCATAAATCAGGAACATAACTGTTCCTAAGTAAATGTTTACTTTCTCTTAATTGGCACAAAGTGTCTAATGGTCTAAGATTTCACCAAATCTGATTAGAGCAGCCGTTCAAGCGCTATGCCCCAAAAAGCTAATTTAGCAGAAAAAGTGTCGATTTGGTTTTTTACGTCTCAGGGGAATTCCCCTTGATTCATCACCCAAAATTTTCGTTTTTCCATATCTAGACCACGTTGTCTTACAAATGTCAAATTTTCATTGCGATTTCATTACCACTTTTGGTTGATACCGGGACGACATGGCATGCTTGTCACAATCATGATTTCAGAACAAAATTCCATTTTTAGGGCATTTTGCTAGATATTTTTTTTTATTTCTTGTAAGTGTTAAATCCGTGACTTATGCACTTACATTACAGCAAATCTGATTTAAATTGTAACAGCCGTTCAAGCGCTATGCCCAAAAATGTCCAATTTTTTAGAAAAAAAT
This sequence comes from Ciona savignyi, assembly GCA_000149265.1. Taxonomy (NCBI): domain Eukaryota; kingdom Metazoa; phylum Chordata; class Ascidiacea; order Phlebobranchia; family Cionidae; genus Ciona; species Ciona savignyi. The sequence goes on along the minus strand of CH002456.1, from coordinate 144,837 downwards.
AGCGTTTTGATTTTAAACGTCCCAGGGGAATTCCCCTGTATTTATTACCCAAAATTTTGGTTTCTGTATATCTAGACCATGCTGTCTGACAAATATCAAAGATTGATTACTTTTTTATTCTTCCTTCTGGTAGATGTCGGGGCGACATTGTGTGCTTCACAATCATGATTTGAGAACAAAATCTTATTTTTTAGGTCATTTCCCTAGGTAATTTTTTATTTCTTCTAAGTGTTAAATCAGTGACTAATGCACTTACATTTCACTAAATTTGATTAAAATTAGAGCTGCCGTTCAAACGCTATGCCCAAAAAAACTATTTTTTTAGAAAAAAATACCGTTTTGGTTTTTATCGTCTCAGGGGAATTCCCCTTGTTTTATCTCCTAAAATTTTGGTTTCTGCTCATCTACACCATGTTGTCTAATGCAAAAGTCTTATTGCGATTCCATTTTTCCTTCTGGTAGATGTAGGGGCAACATGCCATGCCTGTCAAGCGTTTGACGAAAAAAAAAATAAGGAAAAAAAAAAGGAAAAAAAAACGGACAAAAAAAATATGTGTCCCAATTATCAAATGGGACCCATAATCAATGCCCAACATTCGCAAAACAGCTTTATGCTAATATTTTTGGATCTCTCGGGAATTTCCCTGGCGTAATTTATCCAGGACTTGTCATTGTAGATCCAAACCATACAAGCTAACACCACCAACAATTTAACACGATTGGACATTTTCTTTCACATTGTTAGAGCAATAATGTAACTATTCACTGGTTTCAGTGGAATCTAATGAATGGGGATTTCCAGGAAAAGGGTTAAAGATAGGGAAAGGGGCACACATCTTTATTGTGAATATTTACATTTCTTATTTTCTTTAGTTGAGTCTGTCACCTAATTCATACGCGTAATAAGATTGTATTTATGACTGGTCATGCATATTCTATTATGGGGAATTTTCCGGATTACACTGGGTAATTTTACTTTTAATTAGGTATTTTTGCATGTTGTACATTTTTTCAATTGAAGTAAACATTTCTTTATCATTTAGACATACAGTAATTGTCCTCTTTTTTTACATTTGCCCCCAAAGCAGGAATTCCCTTGGTTAAATAATTAAATGTTAAAGAAAACTGTGGACATGCCAGTTAGAATTCCTATAAATTTCAACCTGATTCGATAATGCGTTCGACCCAATGACTTGACGGCCTCAGTTGCCTGTCACCAGCGTTACGCAGAGGATAAAGACAAAGAGAATTCAACATTCGGAATTCCATGATTAGCCAATTGACCAAAAACATTCTTTAAAATTGAATATGAAAGAAAATATGTCTTAAAAACCACAAATGCTGCTGTTTTAAAAACTAAAATTTGCTCATTAACCACCTATCCCTCCAAGCATTATTTTATTCACTGGATGTTAATCCTATCAAATACTGCGTATTCATTCACCTTGGTGTTATGCTAACACTCACTTATCAATATATGTAAGATACATGCAATAAATATAAATGATTTTTAACTTAGGAAAACAGTTAGAATTATGCACCGACATATTCTTTTAACAATACATGACATGCCCAAACTAAAAATCTTCTCAATAATATTGTAAATATAGCAAGATAACCCTTCATATATTGCAGGGTATTAAGTTAAAGTAATAACCCCAGTAGAACATACCAATTTATAATTCCATACTCTAGTATAACGACTACTCAACAATCAATAACATTTGTTATCTTCACAATTAGATGATTTTCCAAATCTACTTTATCATACATAAACTTCCCTATTTAATTCCCATATTACCCTAACACTTCTATAAATGTACTTCCACACTTCACACTTAGTGAGCTTACTACGCTAATAAGTAAAATCAAAGAAACCTAAAATACAGACATTCCTTCTTAAATGTTCAGGAAATCTATTTTTATCATAGAAACCTTGTAGTTTAATTTTTAAATCATATTTAAGCTGAATGTACTCTTTCAATAAAATTAGTCTGGGCCGAATTTATGAATAAAATGCAAGGTGAACCTATTGAAGGCAAATTTTATAATTTCAACTTACCCTGGTGTTCGTAGATCCCTGTAAGCCACGAAGAAAAGTTTCAGGTTTCTTAGCGTGCACTGTTAAGTTGTGAGGTGCTGAACAGGATTTGAAGGCAAACGCAAGATCACGTGCTTGGGTTGGGTTCGTAGGAACTTCCATTGTTATGTCAGTTGGTAGGCATTGTTCTACTTGTTTTATTATATCTTTATCATCAAGTTCATGCATCCAGCCTGACACTTTACCAAGTAAACTATTAAAGTTGTCTTTCTTTGGATCAATTTTTTGTCTTGAAATTATATTCAGAATCATTTTCTTTTTTTCCTCAAAATCTTTGAAGTGTGAAGTTGGGAAGATGAGTTCCAGATCCGTTTTGGAAGTCGGGTTGCAAATGCCAAACATGAATCTTGCCACAACCTCCCACTGGAACTCTTCAAGTATGGAGTCGTGCTGTTGAAATTGTTCATACGGCATGAAGAGCATCATGTAAACGGCAGTGAGAAATTCCTGCCACATGAGGTGAGAAAAGTAACTTCGCTTGTGTCCTTCTAATATTTTCATTCTCATGCCTGACGCTTTGTCAACATATGTGTGCATAAAGTTATTAGCCATTTCTTCTTTGATGTTTACTTCCTGAAAGTCCTTTATATTAAAAACCAGTTTTTGTTCTTTGAATCCGTTGAAAGCAAGTTGACATAATTTTACCAGTTCCACAGCGATTTCTTTTTCCTTCATGTTTGATTTCAAATGCTCAGAAGTCATGTAGTGAGTAAGTGCAAAGATTAAGACTTGCGTCATTGAGTTGATCTCTTTGCCTGTAGACAAACAAACAAGAAGGCAAGCCATAATCAGAATGCAATTGACAGGAACATAACACAAAGCTGAAAGATTAGGTCGCTCCTTTAGAAATTTTTTGATTGCAGTATACCTTTCACCACAGATCTGTGATCCGAGTTCATCTATGGCATCTTGATCCAGACCCAGCACTTCAAGAACGAATGTTGGTCGACAATCCTGGTGTATCTGATAGAACTGACCTGGTCTTGAAGTGACTAGTTTCACAGCATTGGGCAAAAGAGTAGAGTTAAATAAATTTTTGATGATGTCAACCGGTTTAGACTTTCTATCCAATGGACAGTTTTTTGGTGTTTCAGAGAAATTGGCTGCCGCTTCATCTATACCATCCAACACAATGACAACATTTGGATTATTATGCAACAACTTAATCAACTCTTTGTTTTCCTCGTCGCCATGAAGCCAGTTGCTGATGCTGTTGTCAGTTAGAAATTGAAAGGGTGTTACTTCGTTTTCAAAGTTAACCTTTTTTATTGAGATGTAGAATAAATATTCTGTTTTTGGTAGAATCATTTTATCCAGTATGGATTTGGTGACCATCTTGCTGGTTGTAGTTTTACCTACGCCCGGCTGCCCAATAAACCCTATAGTGTTGCCATGTTGATTAATGTACTTTGCTTTAGCATCATCAGTTGTAGACCTTGGTGCAGCTTGTGTTGCAGTTTCTTTAGCTTTATCAAACAGTTGGTTGATTGCAATCCTTGATCCATCTGTGGTGGGGATCGATGGAATGTGTCCACGATTCATATGTTCCTTCCAATAAATGTTGTCCCCATAAATAATATGTTTATGACGGACTTCAGTGATTTGAAGTTTCACTCTTGTAATTTCACGTTTAAGCTGAATTGGCAAGACGGTTTTGTCAACAATTTGATTTGCCCGTACGGTCAACTTATTTTTCAATTCTTTAGCTAAAAGATAAAAATATAAAGAAGGTTAAGATTTAGAACTACTAAATTATATGTTCAAGCGATGATCTTCTCATGGTAATATTTAACATATAGTAGATGCACATTGCTAAATACACGTTTCATTAATCCGAAGTAAACAAATTATTTTCTGTGCAACGCTGTGACAGGCATGCTTTATGCACATATTTGCGGTTTGTTTATTCGTGTTTTCCTTTATTTCTCTAGTATTTTTTTAATCAAACTGCACATTTCTCCCACAAAGCTTTGCTGTTTGATGGTTTTTTGTATTCATTCTATAATCAGTTATTAATAACTTCAGTGTTAATGACGTATTATTAAGAGGAAAAGTTTTCCACACATTTTAAAATAATTATTTGATATGGTGAATGTTTGCAGTGAATCAAATCTAACATGGAATTTTAAGTTTTTCCATTCGGAACGTATTCATCATTATTTATATACTAAACGAAAAATGTGTTGGTTTTCTGGCAAAAACTTCTTTTGTTTTATGGTATGTAGTTGATATGCATTGGCAAATTTAATGGAATCGTGCAAGGGGAATTCCCAACGTATCCGCGAATATATGTGTGTGACGGCCGTTGTGTATTTTCGGCGACTTTTATTTGTTGATGGCCGAAATTTTAAACATTATTTACTATTTTTAAGAAAGATGTAGATATATAAAATAAACTAGAGAGTGTCAACCACGTGTTTAACCACCACCATTTGTAAAACACATTTTGTATGCCATATATTCATGGTACAGGGTCCCTAACCACAATTTGTATTTTATACACTGAGTATGTAGTTTGTTTCTGCAAGCATAAACGCATGGGTCCCATAGTTGTCCAACTAAACTTTTTTTCAGTGTGTAGTTAAAAAAAGAATAAACATCTTAATTTACGAACATTTTACCTTAAATGTTTTAAATTAAACCTTTTTAAGCGCTGTAATGAAATAAAGGAAATTCACCTAGGTTTAGTAGATGAGTTTCTGTTTTTACATATGTTGGCCATGTTATGTAACAATTCTTAAAGTTTTAATGTGATTTGTCGACTCCTTGTTGGAGATGTCAGTGCGATATGGCATGCCTGTCACAATCATAATTCAGGAACATATCTTCGTTTTTAGGGGAATTACTCTAAGCAAATGTTTTCTTTCTTTTAATTGACCTAAAGTGCCTAATGGTCTAACATTTAACCAAATCTGATCAAAATTAGAGCAGCCGTTCAAGCGCTATGCCCAAAAAATCTAATTTTTTAGAAAAAAAATGTTTTGGTTTTTAACGTCTCAGGGGAATTTCCCTAGATTCATTACCCAAAATTTTGGTTTCTGCTTATCTAGACCATGTTCTGTTTGTTACAAATGCCAAATTTTTATTGCGATTTCATTACTCCTTTTGCTAGATTTCGGGGCAACATGGCATGCTTGTCACAATCATAATTAGAGAACAAAATTCGATTTTTAGGGTATTTCCCTGGGTAATTTTTTTATTTCTTTTAAGTGTTAAATCAGTGACTAATGCACTTACATTTTACCAAATCTGATTCAAATTGTATCGGTCGTTCAAGCGCTATGCCCAAAAAAGGCTATTTTTTTAGAAAAAAATACCGTTTTGGTTTTAACGTCCCAGGGGAATTCCCCTTGATTTATCACCCAAAATTTTGATTTCTGCATATCTAGACCATGTTGTCCAACAAATCACCGAGTTTTATTGCGATTCCATTAACCCTTTTGGTAGATGTCGGGGCGACATAGCATGCCTGTCACAATTATCATTTAACAGCAAAAGTTTAATTTTTAGGGTATTTCCCTAAGTAATTTTTTTATTTCTTTTAAGTGTTAAATTAGTGACTAGTGCACTAACATTCCACCATATTTGATTTAAATTGGAGCAGCTGTTCAAGCGCTATGGCCCAAAAAGCTAATTTTTTTGAAAAAAATGACCGTTTTGGTTTTTAACGTCCAAGGGGAATTCCCCTAAATTTATTACTCAAAATTTTGGTTTCTGCATATCTAGGCCATGTTGTCTAACAAATTACCAAGTTTCATTGCGATTCCATTATTCCTTCTGGTAGATGTCAGAGCGCCATGCCATGCCTGTCAAGCGTTTGACGAAGAAAAAAAAAAAAGAAAAAAACGAAAAAAAAAAAAAAAAAAAAACGGACAAAAACAATATGTGTCCCATTTTTTCAAATGGGACCCATAACTATGTAAACAAAGGTTTTATCAAATCAACACAATGTACATGGAAAACACCCAAATAATTAAAAACACAACAGATATATAAAAAACTAATAATTACTTGAAAACCAACATAATTTTTTTATATAGAACTTCAATACCCCAAAAGATACGAGTGACACATACCATATCGACATGACTACTTTACTCGGGGAGCGATCTCACGAAGCAAATAACCTAACCTCAATGAAAGTAAAAATAGTGGTAAATTAACACGTGGTTGACATCATCTTGTAGTGTACAAATGATGGCTTATATGCTTGTTTTATTTTGGGAATTTCCGGAGATTAACTGGGTTATTTTAACTCCAGTTGTATTTATCTGATTTGTGTTATAAGTCTCCAACTTACTTAAAAATTGATTAAAAATTCTTTTTCGATCCGGAGATATCGGTGACAGCGCAAAAATAGATGAAATGGGCCATTTATACATTTTACCCAATAGTTTTAAACATACATCGGTAAGCAAGCTGTGGACATGCCAGTTAGGAATTGTGAAAGTTTTACACTGATCGGGTTACCGGTTTATCGACCAGACATGCTTGTCACCAGCGTGGCACATACTAATCGGTTTGCCTGTTACGAATAAATTCTTGATTAGTTTTTTTAAGGAATATATTCTTGTGGGCAAATCATAATAAAAAATTAATAAAACATGTTTGTTAACAAGGCAAAACAATTTTGGAAAGAATTTCCTCCAAACAAAGTAGAACATTTTAATTTTTTATTTAATGTCCTAGTAAAAATATAAACTACGTTAAATCACCACTCACCAAGTGTCTTAACATCAACAGGGGGAGGTCCCTGATATTGTTTGATAACAAGGTCACCCTGCACATTATACTGTCTTGCGCCGATCGGTTGTCCCTGCTCATCTACATTGGTGGAGTTGGATGATGAAGGTTGGTTGCTCTGTGGAAGACTTACGTTACTGATTGTTACTGATATTAGCTTTATGTGCACAATTTGTATGTTTGTCTAAATCAGTGTAATTATATTCTTTCTTTCATGTGGTTTAAAACAATTTGTTCACCAGTTAATATCAACAGTAATAGTAAAATATGTGTGTGTGATTTAATTTCTAATTAGTAATAAATATAACTAATTAACTTTTTTTATTGAACAGGGGTTAAATGATTTACAATTTGTCTCCATATCATAATTATAAAAGGCATGCCATGTTGCCCCGACATATTAAACAAGGAGTCATAAAAATCAAATTAACACTTCAAATATCGTAAGATAACATGACCTAAACATGTAAATACAGAAAAATATGCACTACTAAACCAAGAGGAATTCCTCGAAGCTGTAAAAAACTAAATGGGGCTGTACTTATAACACGAGACACCAACCACCCACAGCCATGTTAGCAAGCTACATTGTGTATGTGGCATATGCATTTGTGTGGTGTACGACTGTGCAACTGATCAACTAGTTGGGTTAATTATTCTTTCCACGATGTCTACGTTGTCCCCCCGGCTAGGTACGCCACTGTGTCTACGTTGTCCCCCCGGCTAGGTACGCCACTGCCCGGCTGTTTTAGGAATTTATTTTCTTTTGATTAAAACTAACAAGAATATTCTTTTTTAACTGCATATGTAAAAGAAATTTACTTTGGTAACTATGGACCCACGGTTTTATGGTTGTATAAACTAAACTTTAGCAGTCGGTTAATTTATACGTCATTGCATGCATCACGAATTGAACCGCATGATTGGATATGTGATGCATGCGATACGTGGCCATTCCTTTGCATGGAAAACAGTTCAAGTAAATACGTATATAATTCTGTAGTTAACGGAACCTGGCGTTGTATTGCAATTCGCAGTAATTTCTGTACTTCTGTAGTTCACGGAGGTATTTAAAGGCACGAATTTCAGGTAGATAAAGTGTTTTTTATGGTATAGGACAGGATATTCATGTTTATTCCCGTGAATGGGAAAACCAAGGTGGTTAACACACGGGCAATCGTCAGATCACCTCGCGCCCATTGTCAGGTTACCGGAGCTATTGCAGTGTGTTGTGTGTGATACACGTGTTCCTTCAATTTGGCAGAACCCAATAATCCGCTGGGTTCAGGCAATGTCCGTATAAGGCCTCGCCCAAGGACACAACCGAATAGCTAGCGACCAGATTCGAACCTAAAACCTATCGGCCGAAAGTCGTCGCACTAAACCACTAGAACAACCGGGTGTATTGTAGTATTACCCAATGCTAAATTTGCTTCATTTTTTATAGTTACTGAAATACACAACAAAACATCATGGCGCGTAAAGCTTCGTCTGCCTGACAAAAATAAAAAAGACTACGCACACGGTGCTGTCGAAACAAAACTATATACTCGGTGTATTTCATACACAAAATGTGAATAGGGGCCCCCTGTGTGCATAAAAACATAACATACAATTGTGCTTTAAAAAAAATGCTGTTTAAACAATTGGTTGACACTTTTATTTTGCGAGCTTCTAAACTTAAGATTTGTTTTGTTACATTTTTCTGTGTGTACTGATCCGTCACATTTAAAAAAAGTCGTAGTAATCTTTCTTCTTGGTGAGAGTCACCATTGATTGTGCATTAATCATGATGTGCTGAGCTGAACGCATAGGAAACACCCAGAAATTGTTTTGCTGTTTAGTGTTTTGCTGCTTGTTTTACTGATATGGTGTTTATTTTCCGATAAATTATACGATCACCGAGTAATTTTTCTGTTTCGGAATGAGCGTTCACTGGCAAAGTTGCGCACTTTCACAGGGTAGATACGTAGAACAAGGGTTTGCCCAAGTTGAGTTCTACAGCATATAAAATTGAAATAAGAGATGTAGTTTTATATTTCTTGTGCTTTATCCCAATATCCACTTAATATAGTGTAATACTAAATTTCCACAAACATTTAACAAATTTCAATTGGTTTGTTGCCTTCGAAATGTCCACAAATAAGAAGTTCGACATTCGGCTAGGTTAATAAAGACTTCCAAGGTAAGCGATTATGGACCGCAATACTGCAGTTGACCGGTTTCCCTTAGAAATTGAATATGACTTGTGGTTCTTTTTATTCGGTGCTTTGTTTATTTACTAACTCCCGAATGATGGCGCAATGGAGAGCATTTAACAAAGTTAAGTGGATACAATCGTGTGTTAGCGCGACCGATACATATACCGACTTCTATACAAAAACGGTCCTTGTGCCCTGCACCCCAATATGGGTTTAAAACTTGGCTCGGTAAGTGACGTCATGGAGGTCGTGGACGGCGTACGTTCTTACGCCTCTGATCAATCGCAATTCAACTGAAAAATCGGGCAACGCCCTAATTGCCTTAGTTTCAGGTATTTTAAGACCTTGTCAAGAGACAGATTTGGCAATTGTCTAATTAACTGCTTATCAAAGTTAATTAATTAAAAGCAAGTACTGGCCTACACACTGTGTCAGTATGGAAACTTATGTAGTATAAGAACCAAAGTCGACAAGCGTGTTGTCAACGGGGATTCAGCTGGCAATGCTTGGGAAAAAGACCGATACTAAGCTATATAAATGTAGCAGGATATAAATTATTTGTAAAGTTACATAGACAAATTAAGATCTGCAAGCATTGTGGCGAACCAGGCCACAAACTCGCCACTTGCCCGAGGAGATTCCCGCCTGACCAATACCCGGCTCTTCAGAAATTACAAGAGAACGACAACCTGCGACAAGCAAAACCTGTGGAAGTGATGTTGACTTAAAATCCAAGACATATTGCATAAAAATAGCAATTACAGGACAGACACATAGGGTGTTTATACAATCACTGGTCAACGCACGCTGAGTAGCTCGGTTTGTCAACACAGGGTTGAAAAAGGGGGGTAGGTCATTGCTCATGTTGGATCCTACACGGAGACTTTCTCTTTTGCCAGAGGTGCAAGGGTTTTTATTTTATTCTTTTTAGCTTCTTTAAAAACCCAAGAATACACACTTAATATATAGTAGAATGAAAGCTAGCATTATCCTGTGCAATTACATGTTACTTGAGGTTAAAATAAGCGGTTGACTAAAACGGCAGATAAGAGTAAAAGTATAATTGTGAACAATTAAGGCCAGAAATAAAACTTGAAGGAAACTTAGTCGAGTGCTGCCACTACTTTTCACGATCGGTGTCCTGTTCTTGTGACGATCGATCTAAACCATCAAGCACTCAAAGCAACACTTGCAAGAACAAAATCTGTAGGATGGAGTTGGAAGGTGGCATCAACCTCGCACCACAAAAAGATTGGGATAAGGAGGTCCTTTTTTCCTAAATAAACGCAACAATAACCATTTAATTGTTTATTCATACAACCTCATCACGATGTCCCCACTAGTACAACATAAATGTAGCGCGTATACGGAGGCATCAGGGCAGAATGCGCACGACTATGTGCTCGCGAACGAGGAAGTACCTGCCAAGAAAACACTCTTGGAATCTCCGGATAATTTCAGTATCATGTAGAACCAGGATTAGGTGAGACTCATTATTAATATTTTTTCCTACTTAAATGTTGCCAGATTAAGAAATAGTTTAAAACGGAAGACCGTTTTCGATTTTAATCGCAAATAGGGTTTTAGCTTTGTATTTTGCAAATAACGCCCAGTTTACTTATAATTCAAAAATGGCAAATGAAATGGGGTTTAAAATAATATGAGCCAATGGTAGCAGTAGGAGCAAAGGAGTAGCGATACTCTTCGACAAAACCAACTTCCACGTACTCGGTGATTCATTACATTGTAGATCCAAGCGGCAGATTCCTTATAACATAAATCATCTTAGATTCTGTGAAACTGATCCTGGTTAACGTTTAATTATGCAATCGAAAATGTGCAGGAATCGGTCATTGTGTCTGATAAATACGAACCGATGCAACGTGCAGCAACGGATTAATTTGAACAAAAAACGTAATTTTCGAATCTTGATGACCGACCTTAAGAATGAGTGTGATTCTTCCGTGTTCGGTAGGTGGTCCAAAACGCGGAACGATTACGGTGTATATTCAATGAGACTAGATAGAAACCTAGCTTAAAATGCGACCACCAAGCTGCGACGAACCAAATCGTGTGACAAGGCCACTATTTCATTTACTGTTTGCTACGCTCTACCAATTTTACTGGTAACCTACTTAATTTTCCCTCTTGAAACACCGCGTCCGACGCGCTTGTAGATTCAAACTCTAATACGTGTGCTGCGCAGAAGTTTAATTTGCTGCAGCAGTACCTTTCGGGGGAACCCAGATCGGTGATGAAAGGCTACTTTCTGTTGCAATCGGAGGAAGCATACAACTAAGCAAGGAAAATATTAAAAGAAATCTATGTAAACGATAGTTTGGTTAGTAAATCCTTTACGGAGAAGCTAAATGCGTGGCCCAAACTTACTGTACATGATGCAAAGGGTCTAAGGAGATTTTCCGATTTTCTAAATAAAACTGTGGCCGCCAAAAGCCAAATCAACGAATTGGGTGTTCTAAACTTTCCAAATGAAAGTACAAAATTGAGTCACGGGTATTACCACCGTTTATCATTAATAAATGGCGGGACATTGAAATTATCAAACCAAGGAATTTAAACACCCTTAGCCAAACTAGAACGAGAAGTTGAACGGATCGGCGGGGAAACTTACAAGGCAGGCTGGCTGATCAATTCCTTTACAACGCGGCAAGTGAATCATCAAAATATCTACAACAGCGGGTTAATAACCAACCCTTCGCAAATTTGAACTACACATAAAGTCTAAAATCTAAAATCTACACCAACTGACATCAACGCAGGATTGGTCATACAGAAAAACAAAGAATGGAAAACGAAAGAGATCCGTCTATCTCAACTGTCTGAACAACAGCATCACACCGACAAAATTACTTGAGTATCTAGAACTATTAACGATAAACCATAATATAACATTGCAGAACAGAGGACGCCATTGAGCTTTTTGAAAAGAACGAGTTGTACGTTTAACGGAAAACACGAACAATCAAGTTGGGGATGTGGTAATGGAGCAAGAGGGGAGAGACCCAGAAATCGGTGGCCACTTTCGAGAATATTGACGAATAGAGACGTATCCAAAGTAGTGTTGGACTAGACGTAGAAGGAGGAGGGAGAATAAGACAGAGATGGTCATGGACCGACGTATTTACAAACTTATTTTATTGAGCACGGAAGACATGGGTATTTCCGAACAGGGAGCCAGTTTAAAAAGATCACCCGTCACACGGCAAAATGACACCGTAAATGGAATGTTTAAAGTTGCAAACAAACTTTTAGCATATATATTATCTTTTTAAAAAAATCAGTAAAATTTTTGGAGATCCATGTTACCGCACCGCTGCAGTAGTTTTTGTGGTTCAGTAAATTTTTATGGCTTATTTTTTAACATTTTGTTTCTACGATTGTCCTTGGCGAATTTATGTTTTGGATTTTTAAAGTCCTTTTTAAGTACGGCGGCTGCGAGAAAGAGGCAATTTATTTAGTAAATGATAAATTACTATGTGCAGGGGAAGCCTATGACACGATCAAAGGATGCAAGTTTAGTTTGGACAGAAGTCGTGGGTACCGCGAAGTTATATATATATACGCAGTCTAAGTGCCAAGTACGGTGAGCGAAACCGGGTGGTATAAGCTTACATGAAGCAGGTTACTGAAGGAACGCTCTTGAAGCCGTCGGACTCGGAAGGTATGTTTTAGTTAGCCGATAAAATATGTACAACTGCTACAATACTCTATCCAAGTGGGGCTACTCACATGATTTAAACAGCACGTAAAATTAAACTTCTGGAAAATTAATCGAGTAAAAGAAGCCCAAGGCCAACGGCCAAGTTTCTTTGATTTAATGGAGTTGGTACAAGACAGTGCAAGAGCGTCTCGCTGTTAATTCAACCAACGATACTACGCTACGACATCGGGACCATCACAACTAAGAAAAGGAAGCAGTGAGTTTAAACCTAGACAAAGTTTTTCTAGAAAAGTAATGTTTGCCGCGTCGCGGATGCTGTGAATCAATTGTTTGGCTATTTTCCCCGACAGTGTCGGTATTAAGGATAATGTACGACGATATGTAAGGGTAGGCGTAGACATAATTCTTTGCTGCATAGAGAGATAAAACCCCAAGCCCCTCTGGTGGTCCTCCACCAAGTAATCTCGAGCTGAGAGAAAAAGGTGTTGCATCCTGTGGTGCGGGTCGGCGATTAGAAAAGAAAACGAGAAAACGTTTCAAGGTGGTTCCAGTTAAGGTGTGGAACATGGGTCCTGGTAAGAGTGTGCAGACTTTCATGCATATTTCGATGGTGGTGCAGACATATGTATGTGCACAGTCAGTTTGGCAGAGAAACTTGGTCTAGCAAGTGCAAATAAATAAACGGATGGATGTCTACACGAAAACGAGATATTTAATGTGCACGACATGTTGATTACAGATAAGTTGATAGATGTCAGTAGCAGCATACCTACAGAAGCGGTGGCTGCTCTTTACCCCCATTTGATGGACCTGAACTTTCTTTCCTAAACTGCTTTTTTTGATTGACTTAGTGGAAGGCACGGAAAACAAGTGGGGGGGGGTCTCCAAAAAGCACTTTGTTGGACCATATTCGGAGCAAAAAGCTCAGCTTCTGTTGGCCATGGCAAAGCAGAGGTATCTCATGCTTTTTCTAGATAATGAAACAGTGTGAACCTATAGATAACTCGTGCAATTAGATTTTGGAATTATTTTCCAGAGAATTCAGTAACTTGGGCACAGGAACGAGTAATGTAAGCCATCTGTAAAGAATAGACAAGCAATTAAGATGATGAAAGAAACGGCAACCAAGGTTGGAAAACTTGAGGGCAAAGTAGATTTACACTGCCAAACAACCGGTTGATGGCACTTTGACTAAAGTCACTCAAGTCATTAAAGAGGCCTTTTACAGGTGACTCTGAATTCTTTCGCAAGTATGGCCTAAAGATATAGGATTACATCACCCAGGGTCATGCACCCGTCCGATATTTTTGATTGTCTTTGGATTGGGCTGCTGGTCTCAACAGTATGTGTCAGAAACACAATTTACTGCAGCGAACTGACTTGACTAATAATAACCTGGTCGGAGTGCTTTTACGTTTTCGCTACGACCATGTTGCTCTTGTGACAGATATAAAGGGCATGTTCTATCAAGTATTAGTAGATACTAAGGACATTATCGATTTCTTTGGTGGCCGGATGATAACATAGATAAGGAATCAAATGACCATCGGATAAACATGCACATTTTTGGTGCAACTTCGTCGCACTAGTTGTTCCATCCTTTGCTCCGACTGCTCAGGAAAACGAATCATCGGGATGATGATAATAAGAAATTTATTTGTGGATGGTTTGTTAAAATTATGTTGTAGGTCTGTGGATAAAATGCATTGCTGGCGAATGGGGGTTTCACCTTACTAAGCTCTTAACTAAATGACAAACGAGTTTTAAGTTCGATTCCAGTTGATGATATTGCTTCATCGATGTTTACTATAGACCTGCATGGACTTCCAATTGAACGAGCACTCGGGGTATCCTGGAACACTGGAACAGATTGCTTTGAAATAAAAGGCATTGTAACGTTGAGATCACCAACACAAGGTGAGCCAGATTCTTGAACCATTGGGTTCGCTCAACCAGGTTATACTTCTGGCTAAGAAGTTACTTCAAGTTGCCTGCCATAATCGCTTAAGCTTGGATGAACCGGTTTCCTCTGAACATAGAGAAGAAACCTGGGATGATTGGTTACAGACACTGGGAAGGATTACATGTGATCTATATACCAAGGTGAATTAGGCCACCCTATGAAGTGACTCAAATTCAGCTGCACTTATATTGTGATGCCAGAAAGCTAGGATATGGGCCGTGGGTTACTTTTTTATGGTATGTCAAAATCGAGAATTACGTACATTGTTTATTTGTGATGGGCCAGTCCAGAGTTGCCCCGATAAGCCATTTTAGTGTTATCAGGCTTGAGCTCGCCTCCGCTGTTACCGCCGTAAGGTTTGGTTTTCTTATTTAAACAGAGCTCGAATATGACCTTCATGATGTTGTGTTTATTTACACCGTATGATTCGACCAAGTCAATGGAGGCACGTTAGCACAATAAACAACCCTGCAGAAATCGCATGAAGGGGTTCTTGATGCCAAGTGAAGTTTACAACGCAAAAACATGGTTCAAGGGGAAGAAATTTTTGCGTCAACCCGAAGAGGAGTGGCCAGCACGTCCATTGGTGTTTTACCACTGTTGTCCGAGGATCATGTAGAGTTCAGGATGAGGAAGGGTATCGTGTCTTCCCTTACCCAAGCGGCACCAGATAAACAATCTTGCAATTGTTATTCGAACGATATTTTACATTTTCCGCCCTAAGGCGTTCTGTGGTTGGATTAGTTTGGTTTTCGCAAGTACCTTATTTGGAAGTCCTGTCGTCCTCGTATTCTCCAACCCTCGAAATTAACGTGGACGAAATATCTATCCCACACGGAATTGAAAGAGGCTCTGTTCTCAATTTTAAAACTGGTTCACCAAGTGTTTACCGCTGACATTATGCAGTTGCCAAATCCGGAATCGTTTTCAACGATCAGGCTACATTCGGCACGACAGTTAAGGAAGTCACCAGTTTTGGCTTCGCTGTGGAAATGGAGCCCGTTTGTTGTAAATGGGGTGGTGTTATATGTGGGCGGCAGACTTCATAAATCCAGTCTGAGTGCGCAAGAAAAGCATCAAATATTCCTCCCTTTAACACTGATAGCGGAAAATTGACCGAATTTTAAAAACTAAACCAACAAACCAGCGATGACCACCGGAATAAGCTGGCTCTCACACCCAGCATGTTGCTAAAAGGTGCAGTTGACGACTCGCTTCCACCGGACGAGTTTTTGAAGTCCGATGAATACAAACGATCATGGCGCGCGGTTTCAGCTTTGTGCTGATATGTTTTGGGAGAGATGGAGTAAGAAGTATTTGCCTCTCCTGCAACTCCGACCGAAGTGGATGCGACCCACGAGAAACTTTGCTGTGGGAGACGTTGTTGGTCGTGGACGAGCTGAAGAAGCGCGGCGTGTGGCCGAAAGGCGTAATTTAACATTGTAGATATGATAAAACTGGCCTTGTCAGGCGCATACCTGTACGACCGATGCTGCTAAAAGCCCATCATTGAACTGTTACCCAGTGTGCTCGTGGCCGTAAGGCTGAAAATTGTATGCTTTGCGCTTAACTGCTAGTTCTAGCGACGAATTTGGCTACTGCGTTTTATTTTTTGTATACTTGCCATCTAAGTTGTAACTGTGACGATGTTTTGTTATTACCACATTCAGGTGTTTCTAGAAGTAGGCATGTTGTTGTGCCCATTGTCTATATACCTCTACGGTAATAATTTGTAATTACCTTTACTTTCGTACTTAAATATCACGTAGTGAAGAAGTAGTTTTGGGTGATTGAAAATGCTCGTTGAGTTGTGTTAATTTATGGCCGTGATGTTACAGTCATTTACAGCAAAGTCGCCCCCAATTTAGAAGATCGTTGAAATTCATTCGTTCCTGTGCTCATCTGCTTGGAACGAGGTTGTTAACGTTTATCATCTATGTATTTCTGTTTAAGACAACGATTTTATATATTTATTGAGCTGATTAAGCCTTGTACGCAAACTCAGAAATTGTCTTGATATATTTCTAATTGCTATATCGTTGATGTTGCTATTGAAATTACACGATAGACACACATAGTGTTTTGTGTTGGAGACAATCACCGGTCATGTTACGCTGAGCAGCTCGATTTGTTAACACAAGGTTTGTTAACACAAGGACAACAACGTATAGAGCACATCGTCAAAAAACAGGCAGTTTAAGTCCTCTAGTTGCATTTGGCGGTCAAAGTTAATACGGATACAGTTGTGTAGATAATTAAAATAAAGAAACCAAATCTGTAATATTTGAAGTATATATATAAAATACTGAACATGGGAAAAGTTAGGGGGGTCGGACTCGCGGCGAAATTTCGG
>CH002456.1:109015-127694 GCA_000149265.1 Ciona savignyi | reverse complement strand
AGTTTACGTATGACATATTCGGACTTGACGTTCGAACCCTCACTCTTCGTACAGCTCTCTCTCGGTCAGGATAGACTTCGGTCACCCGCGCCTTCGGCCATTCACCTCGCTTGCTCTGTTCGTCGACCATTAGAACCAAATCTCCTTTTTTGAAATTTGGAACTGGGTTTAACCATTTTTACCGTTGTTGGATTAATGGCAAGTAAGTTTTGGTTAACGAACACTCCTGGAGAATATGACGCTTCGATGGTACAGGTTAAAAATGACATGGGCGAGAGTGCGTTCAAATCTCTCGGGTCGTTGGTTACCGTTGTCAGTGGGCGATTGTTCAAGATAAACTATTGAATCCGCTCCAACAACAAGACACGTATGGGGTTTTCAGATGCGTTTAATCATCCAGCATAAACATCCAATATGAAACATCCAGAATGAAACGATTTAGAAAAGGCTGACTTACGTGCCTAAAATAACATTGTACATTGTACATTATAATTTCAGGCTTTCAATTTTACAAATTAGCCACCAACAATAATAAACCGTTAAATACTGTACTACCAGGCAAAATTCCGTACACCACGTGTAACCGACAAACGGTCACATTCATAACTAAACAACTCCCTAATTAGAACAACCAATTAACAACTTAAGACAACTTAATAACAAAACGACGGCGGCAAGGGCGAACTAGAAAAAATGAAAATTTGGCAACAAAATTTGGCTTTGAAATGGGGGAAATGTAAGGGGGAAGGGGATAGGTTTTCTAATACTGAAGTACTGAGGTATGCAGCTGTAAAATAAATATAAGTTAGTAAGCCACCACTACTACAAATAAAACTGCAATAAAAAATAGGAAAAACAAACTACTGCACCGAAACCAACTATAACTGTCAACTGAACGAATGTAGAACTGAAGGACGAACTAACAAAACGGAAAGCGAGAAATTAAGGAATTTAAATTAAAGTGTGCAGCGTTTGACGCGCTGGCATGCGAGGACCACGTTTGGAGTGCCGTATAATGATTTGGGTGACTCTGTAGTTAACACCACGTTTTTTTGACTGCAGTACTCGAATACGAGACAGTGGTATAATCACGTAATAATGGCCTACCCATAGAAATCACAATATTAATTCTACAGTTTTGTCCGTAACATACCGCCCCATAAATAATGCGACATATGCAGGTATTTATGACACAACACGGGCAAAACAAACAACGATCACAGAACGAAAGTGAACACGGCAACGAATGTGAAATGGCGAAACGACGGAACAAAGCATTAGCATGCAACCCCAAGTAGGCACAATTTACGCACATCGCGCATATAGGTCGATTTCGCGGTGCGAACGCGAACGCGCATTACAGCTCCTTCGCTGTCCGGGTAAACTTCGTCGACGATGCCCTTAGGCCAGGCACCTCGGGGGTTCAACTCGTCGACGACCAAAAACCAAGTCGCCGTCCTTCTGTGACATAATAATGCAGAATTATCAGGTCGGTAACAGCATGGCGGTACGGTAGAATGATCTGGTGTTTCGCTCCGATTCGAGGCCGGATCGCTGAAACCGACCACCAACCCGCAGGATTCCTTCGTCTAGAAATGGCCTGAGCTGAAGCAGCGATGATTGTTGAGTCGGCGAAGAAGAGCCCTTCAGCTGTACAAGACGCACTATTGACAGAGTCGCCAAGTCCAACTCCTCCACGGTCAGACCAGTTGCGTTAAAACGAAGCGTTGGAGTTCGCTTCTTACCATATCGCTGTATCACACAGAGCTTGAACCTGATAAGCCAAGCAACTGATCGCTGCAGTCTGTTCCAACAGGAATATCGTAGGAAGATTTCCCTAAAGTAGCAGCTAACGACGGTTGCACAAACCGTGTTAGCCCGTTACAGTTCCAACACGGTCTCACATACGTCAAAACGAACCGGCTGCTTCGGCCAGTTATTCTCTTCTTTCCAGAGATAGTCCGGTCCTCGGAACCACAGCTGTGTTTTGTCCAAATATTCAGGCATATCACCGCGTGACGCAACGTCAGCAGGATTGTCCTTAGTCCCAACATGCTGCCATTGTGACGGTTCCGACAGACTGTGGATTGTCGCCAATCTATTCGCCACGAAGGTTTGAAAACGACAATTAGTGTTATGAATGTAATGCAATACCGTAGTAGAGTCGGTTCAAAACATTACATTGTTGACGTCATAGTAAAAGTGTTCAATGACCATTGTTCCCAATTAAAAAGCTGTCACGGCTACCACGAGTTCCAAGCGTGGTATTGTCACTGGTTTTAGTGGTGTCACGCGTGATCTTCCAGCCACAAACGAGCAATAAACAGAACCAGAGTGATCTACGAATCACAGGTAACAAACCGCTCCGTATCCATCCTCACAGGCGTCTCCAAAACAGTGCAGCTGCGTTGAAACTGGTTTCTTAAAGGGCAACTTAAAACATCGGGGTACGGTAACGGTCTGAAGTGCTGGCAAATGCTCCAGCCATGATTTCCAGTCCTTGTATCAACCTTCTCATCGGCAGGATAAAGAAAGGGTTGGATAAATCCTAACGGATCGAAGATTTGACTAACCATTGAGAGCATGCCGCGACGCGTGAAGGGCTTACTCTTTATTTGCACATTGAATCCAAACGCATCTTTCGCCATGTCCCACTGAACTCCCAACGCTCTATCCACAGGTAGATTTTGTAAGTCCAAGTTTATCAAGACCGACGACCTTTCAGTCTCTGGTACCGAATCCAGTACAACGGGTGAATTACTCACAAACTTCGTCAAGTGGAACCCACCTTCCTCTAACAGTCTCTTTACCTCCCCAATCAAGGTAATGGCTTGTTCTTCAGTCTCAACAGATTACAGGCAATCGTCCACATAAAAATTCCTTAGGACCGTGTCAACGGCGTCCTTTGAAACCAAACCCACTTATTGTCCAAAGCTGCTTTGCGCAGCGCAAAACTTGCACAGCTCGGTGATGACGTCGCACCAATATATGTGAACATGCATTTGATAGTCCACTGGTGGCAAACTCATGTCGCTTTCAGGCCACCACAGGAAACGTAACGAGTTACAGTCCTTGGGCGCCACCCTGACCTGTTGGAACATGTTCTTTACATCAGCGGCAAAGGCGACTCTCTCCTGACGGAATCTCAACAGGATGCCGATCAAAGGGTTCGTAAGGTCAGGGCCCTGCAGCAAATTGTCGTTCAACGACGTGCCCAGGTGCTTAGCGGCGCAGTGGAAGACTACACGAAATTTCTGTCCCGTTGAATGTTGCGACAGGTACCACGTTTGATCGGATGAGGGTAAGTGCTCTTCCGGTACCCTTCTAGCATGTCTATCCGTGATGTATCCCTCAATCTTCTTTTTATATTTCGTAAATAATTCGGGGTTATGGTCGAAGCGCCTCTTCAATTGACCAAGGCGCATTTCCGCGGAAACCTTGTTAAAGTGCAATATCGGTTTCGTAGTCTTCCAGGGTAGACCTAGACGATAGTGACCATCAACCTTCTCTGCGCTAGATTCCATGATGGCCAGCGCGCGAACGTCATCAACAGAGAGTCCCACCCCTGTCGCACTTAAATCGCGAAAGTCATCTGCATATAACTGCTCCAATTGCGAGTGTACATCCAGCGAGCGCTGTACGAAGTTCACGTTTGCGTTTTTACGCATGTTGCGGCGATCCGGGCCAAACAGACACCAGCCCAAGCCAGTACGTACAGCGACAGGGTCGCCTGCCGCGCCACGGATTACTTCAAGTTGCCGATGTGCTTCCAGGACGTCAGCACCTAACAATAAGTCAACAGTTGAGCATTCAATCACGGGAAAGTCAATTCCTCACATGTGATCGAAGCGACGAAGGTCCTCGACAGTCGGGATGCTTCCCCGCAAGTCCGGAAGCGAGGGTACAACCAGTACGTCATCTACCTTAATCGTTGAGGTGGCAGATATCCCATGCAACGACAACGCAACTACGTTGCTTATGAGCTTGCTTTTTCCATTGACAGTCGTTATAGTCAGATTCTCCGGTTTGCCTTCCACTCCAAGCCGCTTGGCAAGTGCAGCAGTACACAATGATATATCCGACCCATCGTCGAGGAAAGCATGCGTATGTAACGACGCACCGTTAGCTGCAACGACGACGGGAACTACTTTTAACTACGGGTGGGTGGAAACTACGGGTGGGTGGTCGGAAGTAGTACTGTTCCCGGGGAACTACGGGTGGGTGGTCGGAAGTAGTACTGTTCCCGGGAGGCGAGTTCGGGCTCATCTGGTTGATCTAATGAAGCAGAGTATGGTGAGACCTTGTACATCCTTCGGCGCGACAGACTCCCTTAGAGCTGCATTCTGATGCGCAATGACCATGTCTCAAACAGTTAAAGCAGAGCTCCTTCCGACGCACAAGCTGATACCGGTCCTTTATCGGGCGGCCTTTAAAGGTAGCGCACTTCCATATCCAGTGCGAACCGTTGCAATCGGGACATGCGTCAGTGTTCCTAGTATTCGGTAGCTGAGTAGAAACGGTGGAGAATGCAGTTAACGCTCTGTTAGCAGCTCGACCCTTGTAGTCCGATTCTTTGCGTCTATTCTCGTTTTCACAGACGAATTGCATCATGGGACCCAAACTATCTTCTACCAAAAGATCGAGTAATTCCAATAGCGACTGAAAGGTCACAGGCTGGTTCCGTAAACCCAGCTTTGACGACTGAGATATGTAACGCTTTATCGCAGACGGTGGCAGACGCTGCACAATGGTTTCGAGATTTTGCGGTAAATCCAAGGTATAACGACAGTCCCAAAGACTGAACAATCTGTAACTCTCGGCATCCTATATGCTCTGAAATTACGCAATCCAGCATAATCCGTTTTCTTCAGCTGATGACGCTTTACCAAGCGGTCCACGTGAGCTCTAACGACGAGATCAAGTCTTCCATGACGTTTGTGTAATATATCCAATGCTTCCTTATATCCAAGTTCTGGGGGCAAGCTCTTACAGCCAATAATGTTGGCACTTGCGGCACCAGAACAAAAGTCGCACAAATACGATAGTTTTTCCGCGTCGGACAAATGCGCTCTATTTATCTGACGGTCAAAATCAGTAATAAATCTGTGGTAGTCAAACGAGTCACCGTTGAAAGCCGAAAGTGTTGCCCTTGGCAAATTGAAGCCTTGCTTTATGGTTTCAGCAAATACGAGTAAATCCGACTTCGGAAAATAAACAGAGGAATGATGTGGTTGCAATGACTGGTTAAGGGGACTCATCTCTAGCACGCCGGCCCCATTGCCATCCGCGCCTGTCGCGGAACGTGGAGCGTGCATTTCCATCGTGAAGGGTTTGTTAGCTGGTAAAAGCGGCCTATCCGCTGTAGTGACGTGCAATGGACTACTTTGAAACACACCGGGCCCCCAGTGTAGCTTACGCCTGTCGCAAGTACTTGGTGTTTCCCTCTCCCAGACTGAGACACCAAAGGAATGCCGGGATCGTTTGCAGTTGTGGGTGCAAGCGGCCTATCCGCTGTATGCTTGCCCAGTGTTGGCGCAGCCCCGACGAGTTGACGGTTGTCCTGAACCGCGTTGCTCTACCGGTGACTTCGTATACGATGCGAGTTTCACCGGCTTCGGTTAAACTATTGGTGTAATGTCTTCGAACAGGGAGGTCCTGGAAGAAAGCGAATCAGAAATTGAATCAGCCTCAAAGTGCGCAAGCTCCACTTCTTCCGTAGCCTTGGCAAGCTCTAGCTCCATCTGCAGTTGCTTTTGATGTTGTTCTATCTGCAGTTGCTTTTGCTGTTGCTCCATTTGCCATTGCTGGTACTCTTGATCTAGCAACTGCGACTCAATTGCACATCTTCGCTTTAGTTGCTGAAGTCTCAGCTCCCGTGCTTCAGCCTCTCTACGGGCTACGATGGCTGAAGAATTCTTACTTCTTGTAGACTTAGCCCTAGGTATAGCGGCTCTTTCTGCAAGCCTAGATTTACAGTGTCTAACACTGCCAGTAGTTCGTGAGACGACCCACTGCTTCGCTGGTCATCCATAGTCAATAATGTTGAGGTCTTTCAATATACAGGTAGTCCCTTTTTTAAATAATATTGGATCCGCTCCAACAACAAGACACGTTTTCAGATGCGTTTATTCCAGCATACAAATCCAGAATTAAACGATTTAAAAAAGGTTGACTTACGCGCCTAAAACATAACATTGTACATTTACATTATAATTTCAGGCTAACAATTTTACAAATTACCCACCAACAATAATAAACCGTTAAAAACTGTACTACCAAGCAAAATTCCGTACACCACGTTTTTTTGGCTACAATAATCGAATACGAGACAATGGTATAATCACGTAATATTGGCCTACCCATAGAAATAACAATGTTAATATTACAGTTTTGTCCGTAACATAAACTCTATTTCCATCATGGAAAGGTATGCAGCGCATCATCGCCCAGTATTCTTTCCGCCGTCAGATGGCGAAGCAGCTTACGAATCGTACGTATCATTCGTTCCCATATGCCACCTTGGTGACTTGCCAAAGGTGGATTAAAGTTTCATTAATTTCCCTTTTGGTTCAACGCATTGTTGATGCTCTTCTGAATAAAGTTTTGGATTTGCTGTCGGAGCTCGTTCTCGGCACCAACGAAGTTTAGACCGTTGTCACAGTACATGTCTCTAGTTGCGAACCCAGGTCTACATGGGTCAGTCTACATGGGGGTAAAGGTGCCTTAATTTCTTTGCCAACTTTCGCTATCGAGAAGCGACATTGCCTACAGGAGTTTAAATAATATCGAACACTATATAGAATGCCCTCTGACAATCCAGAAAATGTTCCCGTATTGCCGCTAAGACGTGTTGAGTACCCGAATGACCGGCAACGACATGGTAATGTTTAACAATAAGCGATGTGACAAAATGGCGACTAGGCAATATATTTGGATGCTTTACTTCATTATCAAACGAAGAAAGCTCTTAACCACCACCAACACTCAAAACACCCTTCATCAAAATAGGACGGAGTCTGAACAAAGGACGAGAGCGCTTATACGAAACACACGGCCGAGACACAGCGGCCAGGGCTGAAATAAAGTCTGGAAAATCATCAAGGGATGCAATAATATCTGAGAACGACTCTAACTGTTTGAAGTGCTGTATAATGATTTGGGTGACTCTGTGGTTAACAGAACTCAAAATCTACAAATGCATTCTACTACAGAATAATATCGGTCACGCACAATGGCGCTATTAAGCCATAAGCAAAAATGGAGTAGCTTTCTTGGGCTCTCCTAGAACGGTCGGGTGGCCGAATGGTTAACGTAACCGATTCATATACCAATTCCCTATATAAAAAAACGAAATTAGTGACGAGGCCGTCATAGGATCAAAACTAAGCACGATAAAACATCCTGGGCTCTGCGTTTACTCGGAAAATGCTTACACGAATATATAAATGCAAGCTAGAAAGAAAATTACGATCATTCCAAATAAAACCTCACAATCACAGTATAAATTCTGCCCGAATATAAACAATTATATTAGATAATATTAATCAAGCACAGAGACGCGCCGAACGTACGAAAAGTGAGGGGATGCGACGGTTGAAAGCTAATCAATTTTTTAACATTGATTTGCCTTAGAATGTGTTTTTTGGACATTTTAAACCAGACGCTTAAAAGTCTCGAGTTTGAACCGATTCGTCATAATTAGTAAAAGTTTTAATGAATAATTTGGAAACCTCGCGTTTGTCGCGATGATTTCATGCGGGCAACGCCATTAGTATGTATGCACCTGGCCGTTCATAACGCTAAGGTGGCTGGACTGGCCTAACTTCTCCGACGGATAGACTATAAACAGCATCCGACTTCATAACTCTAACTTTAAACACAGCGACAGTGAACTAATATAAACGCATGGAGAGGTCAGTCCAGACTTTGAAGCCTTGTATATAGACGCAGCAAGCGACACAACCTGACATGGTGTACGAAAATAGCCGAAACAAAACAGAATTTGGGCTTTTATAATGTGCAAACGGATATACAGGCGAATAATGAAAGTATATCGAAACGGTTTTGGTGTGGGAAAATGAAAGCACTATGTTAAACCGAAGCGGTTTCAAGTTGAGTTCGTGAAAGAGGAAATAAATTCGAGAATCGTTTAATAAATAAAATTTCCAGCTCAAAACAAAATAAAATTTGTAAATAAAGTGTATAAACTTCTCGTGTTCTGAAATGTTGACTCTAGATACAACTGACATTTACGATAATCTATTTTCTATTGGCATGAAAAGCAATGCGATGATCCAAGTTGTTTACCGAGCTCTCGCTTAGATGCGCTTTCGGTAAGGAGAAACGCACTACCCGTATTACGTGCTCTAGTGAATTCCGTTAGAGGCATATACACAATATGAGTAATTATAGTCGTCAGTGGCTGTTGTTCGGCCCTGTATTATTTAAGCTTTTATATAGCTTACCCAATCCTATAAAAATTCCTTAGCTTCCAATTAGGTTATAACCGTTCGCTTTGCAGCCAAAGGACCGATTTATAAACTAATTCAATTGGAAAGTCAAATTATCTCCGCAGGTATGAACGGGACCGTTATTCACTTCTCTGTGTCGCTAGAATTATATTACTGGAATAATATAAGAATTCGAATAGAAACATGAAATCGCATAACTCTGTAGTAGTGCGGTTATCCGGCGGCACAGTGTCCAGTCTCATCCACTGGAGGGAATGTGTAAAGGTTATCGGGGTACGTAGGATAAGTGGATTGTACGGTGTGGAGATACTCGTGGAATGTGTGTCTGCCAGCATCCACCTAGTATGGATACTAACTACCCGAGTGGATTAATTTCCACATTGACTTAGAGTTTCGTTCTAAGACCACCAACTCGCGTTAAACGCACCAATTGTTTTGCCTTAGTTAGTAAGTAACTAAAAAGTCGTTTTAAAATCAATTTTCAATATACACGAAAGTTTTATATGCGGAAGCTAAGGTATTTATGACAGAAAATCTGGTCCGTTTCCTTTTTAAAATATTAAGCAAACTTCGCCTAACCGTGTATGTAAGGATTGTGTGGCCCTGGTCCATCTTACACCTGCACCGGGTCACTAAGAGCGACGCGTGTATCTCTTTAATAACTCGTGCGAACACGCTCACCTTACGATGATAATACGCGAGAGTTACTAATATTTCTTTAATATATCAAAGTCTGCTATCAAATAAAAGCAGAAAGGGAAAATTGTTTCAAAACTCCATAGCACGCGTTTTGCATAATTATATTTCCACATAAAAAACTCGATGATTTATTGTTGTTTTGTTGTTGTTTAGCTTTGTTGAATCTATGCCTTTTTTGGCTGAATTATTTTTTTAACCCCCCCCCCTTTTACAAATAAGGAAAACTGTATTTGCACTAAACAAAACAATTTTGGTTTTATTTAAATTTATATCAATCCGCGATCAGCGGTGGTGGTCTACGCGCGCTTTTAATGTAATACCAATCCGCTCGTTGATATAATGCTACCATTGTTACAGCGAGTTAAACGATTTCTGCCTCGTGTAAGACAGGACTATTTGTGCTAATTTGTGTAATGTACGCAGTCCTCTAAATATCTACCAAGCGAAACAACACGGAATTCAAATATTTTGTAGTGGTTACGCGAGAGTTAAAAAAGCTAACCGGTTTTAACTATAATAAATAATTTTGGGCAAAGCGTGCGTGAAAGGATTGTTTGGTCCTGGGGTTTCCTTGCACCTGGTCAAAAACAGTAGGCGCGTGTATCTTTTCGATGACTCGTGCGAAAGCGCTAAAAAACATTATTTTTTAAATATATATTTCCGCTATTAGTTAAAGACAGAAAATAAAACTTAAAGAATTAAAGTTTCTAAGTCTAGTTATAATAGTAAGTGTCAGAACTGTAAGAATTCGCTTGACCTGGAAGACCTATCCGTCTGGAATAAAATTATAGGTTGGTTTATTACAAAACGACTGAAGAGACACACTGAGCATAAAGAGTCAATAAAATATTACGACGCAATAATCTGGTTAATCGTTTCGTGAAACAAAATGTGGTGAACAACAGTAAATCAGAGGATTTTAAAATGGGAAAATTATAATTGCGTAAACAGGAGTGAGCTACAAAGTATAGAAAACCAGTTTAACTTTCTGTCCTGAACTAATAGCTGACCTGTGAAATGATTTCGTAGTTGTAAATCATTAACTTTATTATAAGCTTAAACGAAATTATAACGAAACATAATATCTGCAATAAAGAAATAAGTACAAATAAGTGCGAACGTAAATAAGTTACCATGCTAGAACAATCGAGCTGACTGCAGGTTTGAAGTCGCACAGCACAACGCAAAGGAATAAAAAGCAAGGCGTGTAATTAACGTGAGCGCGCAGCGGCAATGTTAATTATTACAATTCACGTCATTCTCCCATCCTTTAAATCAGGAATAGTTGTAAGCAATAGCAATCACAAACATAACATCATTTTAAATCAGGAATAATCGTAAACGATAGCAATCACAATACATAAGTTCAGTATCTCGCCGGTGGTACACCTTTATTAACACGAGACGAACGCCTTAACACAATCTCATTGTCCATCCCAGTAGTTTCAGAGTCGCCCGATGTAAGGGATTGATCCAAATCATTTGTTTCTGTATTTACAACAGATTCATTAGAGGCGGGTGCATCGCCCGCTTCTCGATCAGGGTTTGTACATGGTTGTATAGGGTCGTTCATGTTAGTGCGTTCAAAACAGTTACTTTGTGGACAGGGAGCAAGATCACGCAAAGAAACGGTGGCCTCACGACCATTTGGAAATCGCACGTTTGCGTAAGTAGGGTTGATTCCAATCAGTTCAACCTCATCCGTTAAAGGATCACTTTTGTGTGTACGTACGAACCGTCGAAGATGAACCGTTCCAGGTACCGTCATCCACGAGGGAATAGATGTACCTGTGGAAGAACGACGCTGGAAATTAAAGAAACGCTCGTGGGGCGTTGAGTTGGTAGCAGTACAAACAAGTGACCTGATCGAATGAAGTGCATCAGCTAATACAGATTCCCATTCTGACAGTGGTAATAAATGAGTTCTTACTGCCAACTGGATCGTTTTCCACACGGTACCAACTGTTTTCTCCGCTTGGCCATTTCCCGATGGATGGTATATGCTCGACTTACTGGAAGCAATGCCTCTTTGTATAAGATAGTTCCTAAACCCGGTTGATGCGAATGCTGGGCCGTTATCGGAGTGAATGAAGCCAGGCATCCCACATTTAAAATCAATACTTATGCGTTCCATGGGTTGTGTTGCTTTAATAATTGTTCCTTCTGCTTGACGGTAAAATTGTGGATTCACTTCTGCACAGATTTTACAAGCTGAAGTCACTCGTTTAACTTCCGTCATGGAAAACGGCAAGTTTTTCATTCGTACGAAATGCATCATTCTTGACACACCTGGATGGCATAAATTGTTGTGCAGAAGTTCTAGATTAGACGAGGGTGACACAGATGAGACGAATGCCCTTGTGAATGAATCGTATCCAACATTCTGCTGACCGGGGCGATATTTTATATCATAGGAGAAGGAAGCCAACTCCATGCGCCATTGTTGCACCTTGGTGCTCTTAATCTTAGAACGACGACGATTATCTAACATAAACGCTACAGAACGTTGATCAGTTATAAGTGTAAACTTACGTCTGTGTAATAAGTGTGACCACTTCCTGATGGCTTCTACGATGGCAGTTGCCTCCTTTTCGTAAGCGGGATAGAGAGTTTCACTCCCTTGCAATGTCCGAGACATGAAAGCGACGGGGCGGCCACCTTGATTTAACGTAGCGGACACAGCGATGTCGGAAGCATCGCACTCAACGACAAACGGGACACTCTCGTCGGTTGATTTTAACCCCGCATTTTCCAATTCCTCCTTCAACAACTCAAAGGCTGCTAGCGCATCAGGTGATAGGGGGAAGTTAGTTGCTTTTGCGAGTGGTCGAATTTTATCCGCAAAACAGCTAATCCACTTTGCGTAGTATGCAAACATTCCCAAAACTCTGCGAAGTGAACGAAAATCACTTGGTGGTGGAAATTCGTTTAAAGGGCGCATTCTTTCCGGATCAGGCTTCACGATACCATTTCCAACAACATAACCGAGGATTTGTATGCACGGTACAGCAGTAATGGTTTTCGATTCATTTAGTGTAAGGTTCCTTCGGCGTACAGCTTTTAGGAACGTTTCTACATTACGGTCGTGCTCATCCTTGTTACGTCCAGCAACAGTAACATTGTCCAAGTAAGGAAATGTGTCTTTCAAGTTTTCTTCTTGAACAAACTCTGAAATTTTCCGTTGGAAAACTGAAACGCCGTTTTTGACACCAAATGGGATTCGGGTAAATTCATACAACTTCCCGTTAGCTTCGAATCCTGTGTATTTGAACTCAGATTGGATAATCGGAATCTGGTGGTATGCACTTTTCAGATCAAAGGTGCTAAAGACGCTATAGCTAGCCAGCTCGTTGACCATATCATCTATCCGGGGAAGCGGATAAGCATCCAATTCCGTATATATATTAATAGTTTGGGAATAATCTATGCACAAACGATTCTTGTGGCGGTTTGATGTATCTTTAACAACCACCACCCTGTGCCCGCCATGGAGATGAGCTCGGTTGAATAATTCCTTCCTTCAGTAACTTGTCGATGTTTTCCTTAATGAATGCTTTGTCTTCCGCACTGAAACGACGAGATTTTGTCGCGATTGGCTTGATCTGAGGTGAAAGATTTGAAAATAATGAAGCTTCTTTGGTTATTGCGGCTGTGAGCGCACACATGTGGTTACTTTGCACTACCAAATCGGATAACTGACCACCCAATTCAAAAATCAAGCGTTTATGCTGACTTTGAAAATCGAGCCCGAGGATTACGTCACTACAGAGATCATTAAAAACATTTAACTTTGTTGATCTATATTCAACATCCTTGATGGCGACGTTAACCAGGCAGAATCCACTTGATTTGATTTTCATAGCAGATGACGCCATTTGTATCTGGTGAGTGGATGGGTAGACATTCAGCTTTAGTTTTGAAAGTAATGACGAATTGATGTAACTTTCAGAACTTCCGGAGTCGATCAATGCAGTAAGACTATTACCGTTAACCGAAACCTTCAGAGATGCTTTTAGTAAGCTAGCTGGACATGCGGCAGCAGTTGAACACAAAGACGGGGAGCATGAAGTCAAGGCTGCAGCTGAATGATCCCTTATTCTTGAATGTCTATTATTTACAAGTGCCTGGGTAGAACGACACACAGGCGAAAAATGTCCACTCTTTCCACACGAATGACAGATTGCATTACGAGCCGGGCAGCGTCTGCGATCATGATAAGGATTACCGCAAAAGTAACACTTTCTCGACCTGGATATTGCACCCCAGGCCTCCGACCTCAAAATAGTTTTAGAATCAAAGGTATCTTTGTCTGGGGGTGCCGCAGCCGCCGCATCCCTACGAGGCAGATAGGCAGCAGAGTGTTCTTGTGCCATAGACAATGAACTAGCTACGTCGAATGCTTGTTCCAGCGCCAATTCTTGGTTTTCTAACAGTCGCTGGCGGATTTGATGTGAAGTTAGCCCATTTATGAATGCATCGCGCACTAGCTCCCTTCGGTACTCTTCCGCCGTAACATCTTTGAAACCACAGTCTTTGCTGAGGAGATGTAATGATTGCAAAAAAATCCCGCAGAGACTCCTCTGATTTTTGCGTGCGTGTTGCTAGCAGATGGCGGGCAAAAATAATGTTCGGAGATTTTATGTAGATGCTTTTGAGTTTTGCAATTGCATCGTCATATGTTGTACAATCTTCTATGCACTCATACACATCCGCACTGACATACGCGATCAATGTCGTCAGCTTATTCGGAGGTTCTAGGTTTTGCGCTCCTGCCAGCCGCGAATATTTTTCTAGAAAGTCTGAGAAGACTTTCAACCAGTGCTTCAGCTGCTTTGCTGCCTTCGGTGAGTTTGGGTCTGCATCAAACCGCATAGGTTTCAGTACGTCGGGTAATGAAGACATTCCCAGTAGAATTATAATTTCGTTTAATTGAAATGATTTCGTAGTTGTAAATCATTAACTTTATTATAAGCTTAAACGAAATTATAACGAAACATAATATCTGCAATAAAGAAATAAGTACAAATAAGTGCGAACGTAAATAAGTTACCATGCTAGAACAATCGAGCTGACTGCAGGTTAGAAGTCGCACAGCACAACGCAAAGGAATAAAAAGCAAGGCGTGTAATTAACGTGAGCGCGCAGCGGCAATGTTAATTATTACAATTCACGTCAACCTGACAACAAAATAATAGTTTATTCTCTTTTTAATTATTATTGTGAGCTCAGCGCATTCGCATGTGTCATCACGAAGATACACACGTCGACTCTTTTAAACAAAGATTATGGTATTATAATTATTTTTTAAATTGAGGCTGGTGTTGGGGTTAGCTCTGGGGTTTAGATTAGTGTTTAGGGTTGGATTGTAATTATTTTCCATAGTTTTAAAAGCAGTTTTCCGCCTTTCCTCTTTCCATTTTTTTAGTGTTTTCTCGTTAGGCCCATAACTGCGGAGATCAAAGCGCAACTACGTAATGACGCAATGAGATATCCTTGACGCGCACACATATAACCGTTGGAATATAACAGTAGTTTCACCAATTATTCCACACTAGTAAGGACCTTTGGCTCCAATCCGGACGGTTAGAACCCAACCGGAACATAAAATATTTTCTGGATTGGGTCGGCCTATATAAACACAACCTTATTTTAGACGCGTAAATCACTGACTAGCGACTTTTTTATTCTTATATTGTAAATGGGCCTATAAAAAACTAGGAAACTTAATACCCGTGGTGCGTTTCTCCATACCGAAAGCACGGGCTATCATGCAAAAGCGTCCAACTTTTTTTTTAAAGTGGGAGGTCGGAAATACAAAATGCATCATAGCATAACAACAACACCCTCTTAATATTAGTCTTATACACTTTAAAAGTATTTTTCTCTCTGTGTTTTCGCCGCGCAACGCAATAAATACGCGCTCGAAGGTTCTGCCATACATAGACAAATAGGAATGCATGAAAAGTGCTTTTCAATGCGTAATAAATGTGGACGCCGCGAATATATAGATAAAAAAGCACCCACCCCACTTGTGCACGTTTTTTTCGCATTTTCCGACGCCTATGCCTCAGACTATTGATAACTTGCATTTACCTAAGTAACTTGCTTCCCGAACATAACGGTATATTGAATGAGACGCAGAATACAATTAAACTAAATCAAGAGTTAGTTTGAATTTGAGATTTATACTTTACAAATCGCGGCTACCATTATAATTAGTAGGGTTTTGTGCAGAGTGAACTATAAACTTTTCGCTGCGCAGCTCGCAAGAGATCGTGAGGCAGCTTTTGGCAGCAAGCTTAGCCAACGCAAACGCACCCAAAAAGAAAAGCGCGAGCCCACACATGTGATAATTGATGAATTTAGTCTTGTTAGAAACTTTAACCAAGGTGAATATGACGCTATCCAATTAAATATGTTAATTAAACGCATATATATATTATTTGTGAAGGAATTTCTTTAAACATAAATTTAAACCGAATTAAACATGATTTATTAACTTTAAATCCCATTTGATGCAACAATAATGCGCCTTGTTGCGTAACTATATTGAATGACTATTGTCACTGCACAATATACATATATGTATTATAAGTGCGGGTTTAAAACTTAATATTTTTAATTAGTCAACAACAGTCCGCCTTTCATCACGTGATCATTGTGAAAATACTCAACCCAACAGGTTTCGGCTGCAACCAGTCTTCGCTGACTGGCTTCATAAAATATACTCCAACGATTATTTAATTAAGAAAATCAAATGTGAAAAAGTGTAAGTGAGTGTTTATCATATTTACTCGGTCACATATAATGTCTAAAATAAGATTAAAAACACAACAAAAGTGCTGTATATTTCTAAATCCACGTTATATGCTAGATGTGCATTAACATATTCCCAGCGAAAACAAATGACACATGCTAGAACTAACATAGAGCTAATTTTAAATCGCTTCGGGGTAAATAAATCATTCTACTTTTGTTAATATAAAAACGCATTGAATTGCCAATGTTTATACAAAAGCATTGATTGAGTTTAGTAAGATAGGTGCACCGGCCCGTAAATGTAACAGCTCCTTCCAATATTTAGGATTACCATTGTTTACCCAAAATATACATTCCCATGTTAAATACCGCGTTTATTGCTTTAAACAGAGAACAGCAGGATGAAGGGAAAAACAAACATTTCGCTGCGGAGTTCTGTCGTTGAAAAGTTTAAACACGCTCAGAATTGATGTCTCGCAGTTTTAGCTCAAACTGTGTACATTGTATGCGTATGCCGACCCAATGTATATGAAACATATGGGACTTGGTATAATAGTGGTATATAACTTACCGCGGCTTGTTCTTCCGGTTCCATTTCAGCTTCTCACACTTTGAGCTTGAAGCCTCCGCAAGACACAGGAAAGCAAAATCAGTGCTGGTACCGTATTGGCGAGCACCTAAATATATAAAGTTTATATATCTGGTCGCAAATTTCACGTTGTAGAGCAATATTCCACACTATGTTAGAATTAGTGCTGTACATTATATCGATAATCGCGATATAATCGATTTCACTCAGCTACGATACTAATATCGCTAATATCATACCACACGCCTTGTTTTATGAGGGAAAGTTAACCTAACACGTCTTTTTGTATAGTAAAAATAGTGTTTATTCACTCACAAATGCATTGTTATGTCGAAAACCTATTGTAACACTTGCAATTGTGATGTAATCATCGTTACTACGCCTATTATTGTGTATTATTAGGGGTGATATGTTTAAAGTTCAATAACCGCCTTGAGAATGGTGTGTTGTTTGGGTATAATGATTACGTATATTGTTTGTAGAACACGTATGTGAACGTATTTTTAGTTACAAGTAATTTGCGTCGTATTTACGACGAGTATACACGCCCTTTGTATTTAAAACGCCAGTCATTATCGCAATTAAAATAGGCGTCAAAAAGTCTCCCCTCCTTGCTATATATTGGTTTGTATGTACCGTACAATATATATGTCACCACTCGCGTAACTATGCGCTGCATTCTCAGTAAAAGAATGCAGCTTACAGAATAAAACATTGCTGTGCTTATATAGTCTATATTCTAAATTTTATACTGTAAGTTACTGAAGCCAGACATCGGACAGGCACCGACTTTACAATTTCGAAGGACAGCCTAAAGTGACCTTTTGGTTTAGAGACGAGTGGCCAAATGCACTTGCCCCGATGAAAGCAAAAATAAAGCCGGGGTGCTAAAACGCATTATTTACGAACAGTGCCTTTCTGACAAACTTTTCGTTTCTGGCTAGTAGTTATAAAGCCTGGTTAGGTTTTGCACATGGATTTGTATGTTTAATGCAATATTTAGAAATAAGGTTGATTTCATTTACAAGCGTTATATTGGGAATTTTATATTATATATTGTTAATTGTTACCAAGAAATGCATTTTAGTCCGTTACAGTCGTTTGGTTTAGATATTGGGAATTCCCCATGTTTACTTGTCTTTATTATCGCGATACGTGGACCAGCGATTATCGATACAATTTTCAAATGTATCATTGCAGCTCTAGTTTTAACCCACAACTACACAATCGCATCAGAATTGCTGACAAACGTCTTACTACGACTACACACATAAACAAATAATTATTAAACACAATTCCGCTCACGCTTTCACTGTGCTGTAGAAATCCCAGCAAGGAACACGGGATACTTGTTTCGTCTCCACCGATGTCCGTTCTCGTCGATTCTTTTCTCCGCAAAAGCAGGTTTTTTAGGCTTTCTGCAGATTTTGATTTAATTATAATGAGTATTAAACACGCTATTCACTCCAGCCTCATGTTTACACTTAGTACAGGGAATCACAGAGGAAATGTGAAGGATTCCTCGCCTCTCTGAGACGAAGAATCCCAAGTTCTAATTATATAAGATACTAACAATATCTTCGGTCTTATGTACCACCGTTTACAGGAACCCCAGGAAGTATCGTCGACCACCTGCTTGTCACAGCCGCTTCGTGTTTGATCGTTTCCACAATTGATTAAATTGTTTCTGCGTGATAGATTGGGCTAATAATAATTAATAGTTGTTTATCAGGATTTTGTTAGTATTTCACAAGTCTCTATTTGAACTTAGGGTGGTGTTAGTTACAAATACACCTTGTGTGTTAGTTACAATTTAAATAGAGATCTTGCTCGCATTTGTCTTCGCTTGCGCTTCTGGAGGTCAAAATGTAGCTGGGCAGCAATGTTAACACTTCAAACCATCACGTGGATATTAATTATGTACACAATTCTACGGCTGAACACGACGCGTCTCACCTTTGCACACGAAACACCAGCGAGGACCACAGATCGCCTCCTCTGCCACAAGTCCCTTTTGCTGCTCTACTGATTGAATAGTTTTTTGGGTTTTTTTCAGCAGGAAATCTTCGTTGCAATTAAGTTACAAATATATTTGTTATCAATAGCATTAATCAACTCTTAATGTTTTTCCTTATGTGCTGCAGTACACAACTTCTAACTC
>CH002456.1:68952-108915 GCA_000149265.1 Ciona savignyi | reverse complement strand
CAAAGTTGACCTCATATCCTATAGACAACGCAACAATGTCGATCGCTGTGTTTGAACAAAGATATTTGTGGTTTGACAAAACATTCCAAAGTTGAACGACCGATTGTCATAACAACAGAACTTACATTGATGGTGGTCGATATACCACCTTGTTTAGCTGCTATGAATTTTTCGATCATATATTTGGTAGTATTGCGTGTATAAGAGACAATAAATGTCCGTCTTATCTGCTGTAGGAATGGGGATGATCGTACATGAACGGTTGGCAATATTAGGTGGAACATGGGTCGGTTCACCGGACAAACATCTAGCGGACAATTAAACACATGGATAGGAATTTATATCTATTTGTTTTACGTTTATAATTTGCCACACGCTTGGCGGTTTTGTTTGATTATTCAGTTGTTAAATTTATTTTATTATGTAAAAATTGCCATTACTTTGTAGTTGCCACGGTTAACGTTTATTTTATGAGTTACTAACCTGGTTTTGTTTGTGTTACAGTAATAACCCAATGTATTAGTTTATTTCAACTTTAATAAAGTCGACATACAGTGCAATACAACGAGGGAAACAAAGCCTAATGGATCGAAAGTGAGTTGGTAGCGGAAAGCATACCTCGTGATATGCTAAATCTGAACTCGTCGTGATGAATCTGAACTCGTCGTGATGAATCTGAACTCGTCGTCTTCAACGCACCGATTGATGTCAAAAACACGTTCATTAACCTCTCTACCTAGCGAAATGTCTTGCACCACATTTGCTCGATCATCACCCCGAAACGGAATCCGTTACAGCGACACTAGTTGATAGCCACTTCGTCATTGTAAGGAGGCGTTTAACTTATTATTTTTCCTATCTCTCCAATGCAAACTGACCTCACAAAAACAGCTGTCACTCCAAATTCTGAAATAGAAAGTCATAGATTTATTTTACTTCAAACTTTTGAGCTCTTACCCCATCGTACATCGGCGATTTTTTTGTCTCACAGGTTCTATCGTAATTATAAGCGTTGACCAAAATCCTAATTTTTTATTCTTTTTTCATGGATTTACGTCATTGCCACGTATTTAGAGTCATAGACGAGCGGAAGATTTTTAGTTACGATTTTATTCCAATCGAGAACCGTTGTGTTTTAAACGAGGAATTGCCAAAACTCTGCGGATAAAAGCAAAGGGGCCGTAACATGTATATTTAAAGCTCAATAACATTTCTTTAATGTCAGCATTTTCAAACGAGTAACTGGCGGGTTACCGAAGCTATTACAGCATGAATATAAGCAAACGGTGAATACGATATAAAAATATTAAAAAAATGTAATATTTGCACAGCAGTAAGCTGATCGTATAACAGCTTACGCAGTATCGCGAAAAGAATATGACATTTTGCTTAACAAAATGTCTCATTATGGCATCCGGGGTGTAGCACTGGATTGGTTCACCAGTTATTTATTAAACCGACAACAAATTGTTGATTTTAATGGAACTCTATCTTCCAACCTGAACCCAGTTAAATTAGGAGTTCCTCAGGGATCCATTCTAGGTCCTTTACTATTCCTTATATATATCAATGACTTGCCAAATTGCCTAACCCATAGCAAAGCCATTATGTTTGCAGATGACACCACCATTTTTACCCCTGGCCGCAACCAATCCATTACCTGTGATAATGCCAATGCGGATCTAGACAGATTATACACATGGCTTTCCAGCAACAAACTAGTTCTTAACACTGATAAAACAAAATACATGTACTTTTCTAACTCCACTAAATCTACTTCGTTACCACCACCTCTCATTTCAATAAATAACTATAAAATTGAACAAGTCAACAGCTTTAAATTCCTTGGTCTAACTTTAAATGACAACCTTTCCTGGAAACCACACATGCAAATACTTCATAAGAAACTTAACACTAATTTACTCATGGTACGTAAAATAAAACCCCTTGTTGACCAACCCTCACTTCTTACATTATACCACTCACTAATACTAAGTCACATTCACTATTGCATATCCACCTGGTGTTATGGTAATAATCAAATGCTAACCAAATTACAGCGAGTGTGCAATAAGTTCATTCGCCTAATATTTAACCTTGGTAAACGTGAAAATACAGTTTCTATAATGAGACAACATGGACTGTTAACAATTCATGACATGCACAAATTAGAAATATTATCCATAATGCACAAATGCCATAACAACACACTTCCACCTGCTCTCCACAATTGCATACCGAACAAACCTAAAACTACAATGAAAACAAGAAGCAATTCCCAATTTTTAATTCCCTTTTGTAACAAATCCCTAGCCCAACAATCCCTGAAATACATAGGACCAAAGTTTTGGCAACAGTTACCGAACAACATTCGCGAGATTAAATCGCTTAAAAAGTTTACCAAAGTTGTTAAACAACACCTCTTGGAAGACCCTCATCCGCTTCCCTAGTTTCCATTAATATAATATTATCGTTATTATTATTAGTTTTTTTTTTTTTTTTTTTAATAAATAAATCTCCTTTGCCATTTTAAAATTTCATGTACCTCTTGCCCTAATAAACTTAAATTTACTTCTTTACCTTATCTATCTTCAAGTTTTGCATATATTTTACACATGCATGCATTTTCGTTGACTTGTTTTCACATTTCCCTAATAAAATCACATGCATGACTAGTTTCCAAATTTTGTTGTTTTTAAATTATGATCACCAAATTAAATCACAGTCTTGACTTTCTTTGCATGTTAACAATATTGATTTGCCTACACAAACACAAGTTTTATTTATGATGATGTTTTTTACAGTATTCTCTGTTACTTGGTATGCCGTGGGCACATTTGGTTTTGTTTTTCTGTGAAATAGTTTTTGCCGGCCCTAACAGAGTTCTGTATTTTAAAGCTTATCACTTCAGTAGTTTTACTTGTTTTTGGTGTATAAAATATCTTTCACCATCTGTGCACAACACACCCTGTCCCCTGATCTCTTTTTATTTCTATCTACTTTTCTATTTCTCTAATGTCTTGAAGCATTTTTACAACCATACTGCCAAGACATTATTGTTCCAGATATCCGGACACGGTAATTTCATCTACGAGGAGAAGGTCGTCCGTTTTTTCTTGCGTGGCTCCTCCTCCTCAAATTTACTGTTCGAGAGTTGGCGGTGTGGTCCTAGAGACCTAGATGAAGACGGCATTCAATAATACACTATCATGTCACAACCAATTTTCATTGATATAATCGGATGCTTGCTGCAACCTTTTGTATTTTTCATTTTCTAGCAACCCTTTTTTGGCTTGCTATTTATTTATCTATTTATTATTATTTCTTATTTATTTACTTTAACATTTTGTTTGTTTTATTCTTTTGTTTTGTTATTTATGGTGCACTAATGTAGTGCTCCTTTTTCACACTCCTAAATAAGTAATAAATCAAATGCATTAATGTAATAATAACAATATTTAATGTAAATATGCCCCGGTAAGTGTGCTTGAAACTAATAGTGTCATCTGACATTAGTGGAATTTCATTTTAGGGGGTTTTTCTTTTTCCACTCTGGTCCATGCTTTCGGGCCACACCTTCTCCTAAAGCCGGCTCCCCCACTGTACTGGTCGCGCTTTACCGCACACTCTTCTTCAGGGCTCTAAATCGTTTAGTCTTAATTAAATTTCGATTGCTAAATATTGTTCATTTACCTAGGTTTGGCGGCCGCGTCCGCTATATTCATTAATTTATATCCTTTTTTTTACTGACGTGTTCTAACGACTGTTCGTTTTGCCGTCTTTTCCCGTTCCTGTATCGTGATTATATTCGTTTGCCATTTTTAAAAACTGGGGCAAAAAAATGAATAAACTAAGAAAAATAATATTTATCCCATACAGACTGAATCAATATGGTGCCCAACATGCCCTGGTATACACACATCATTGCAATTTGCCCCAAATGTTTAAGTCGCTTACGAGAAAAAATGTAAAGAGTCAACAAAAAACAAATAAAAAAAGATTTAAGTCACTTGCGAGAAAAAATGTAAAGAGTCAACAAAAACAAATATTCGCGATTTTTGGTTCATTATGCAGACAAAAATCACACACCATAACATTAAATTTTAACCAATATAAACTTGAACAAACGCCTCAAATATGTTAATTACACGTCATGAACAATGCTTTATGAAGATTTTGAGTTTACCTGTTGCTGGCGGCATAATGACGTCTGACGTACCAGTCATGTGATTCTGCTACACAATAATACAGTTTTTATTGTTTTATATTATTTGTTAATTTGTTTGATTATTTGTTACGTTTACGGTTTATTTCATCTCGAACAAGGATGATTTTGGAAAACAAATCGTTTGGAAATCAACATTTACGAATTTTAGTCGACTGTCATTTACAAAGAATAGAACCCGAGTAAGCATACCCTTAATAATACCAAAGAAGATGTAAAAGTCAAAATAATACCA
This sequence comes from Ciona savignyi, assembly GCA_000149265.1. Classification (NCBI taxonomy): domain Eukaryota; kingdom Metazoa; phylum Chordata; class Ascidiacea; order Phlebobranchia; family Cionidae; genus Ciona; species Ciona savignyi. The sequence goes on along the minus strand of CH002456.1, from coordinate 104,455 downwards.
AAGAAGATCTGTTATTAGTCCATCTTTTAGTGGAGAAGCACATGATGTAAATATAACTAGTCCTACGTTACGTTCTATTTGTATAACATTGTGTTATTTAACAAAGTTTAAATAAAATTATATAATAATAATATCTGTGTCGTTTGGTATCGTGTCGACCTATCGGAATAGAACTAGGTACTGTTACATGTTTTATCTTGGTACGTGATTTTGGTGCGTGCACTGATTACTTGATGATGCCCGAGTAATAAATTCTTTGAGAATAATTAACTGTCGCATTTATCGTTATCTTACCCGCCAAAAATTGTTAGAGTTTTCCGCCCATTTCATTTTATATACCGTTGCATTGTGTTTTAAAATAGGTTGTGATTTTATACTGCTTACGTCAATACAAGCATTTTATACAACTATTAATATTGTTGAAAGCTTCTGACTACAGGCTATCGAGAACCCTTCATAAAAGTGTAGCAGGTATCACTTATTTAGGTGTACATTATAGAGTTGGATACCGGTTTCTTATTATGTCATTTATTCACAGCCATATTCCCTATTACTTAGAAGAGCAGTAATTATAAAGGGAGACTTTCTACGCCGGCAATTTTTGCATCATTTCTTCTGATTCGTTACTGTTGATAGCCCCTGTGCGCGGCAAATGACGTGTGGCCTTTTATAAGCAAACATCTTAAATTTTATTGATGGCAATAAACTGAGGGAATGCCTATTTAGCCTATTAACCGTAACCCGACGGTGGGCACGAGGTAATCTGACGATTACCTGTGTGTTAAGCCTCCTTGGTTTTCCGTTCACAGGGATAAACATAAATATTCTATCTTGCCCTAACCTATTTCTTTAAATGATATAAACGCAATATGTGCTTTGCAACTTATTTAATTTTATGCCTTTCTATGTGAATTTGTAAATCTGTTTATCACGACTGGTTAAATGTCATTGTTATTTCCGCGGGTGAAGTAACGGGTTGCTTAGGTTTGAAAATAAATCGTATCGATAAATGAACAAACAGTTTGTGTCCTCGAATTAAAATTTGCGATCAGGGTTGAAACGGTTGCAGACACGATACGGAAGGATACGGTACAGTTGTTGATACGGGGACGATACGGAAGGATACGGTACAGTTGTTGATACGGGGACGATACGGAAGGATACGGTACAGTTGTTGATACGGGGACAATACGGAAGGATACGGAACAGTTGTTGATACGGGGACGATACGGAAGGATACGGTACAGTTGTTGATACGGGGACGATACGGAAGGATACGGAACAGTTGTTGATACGGGGACAATACGGAAGGATACGGTACAGTGGTTGATACGGGGACGATACGGAAGGATACGGTACAGTTGTTGATACGAGGACGATACGGAAGGATACGGTACAGTGGTTGATACGGGGACGATACGGAAGGATACGGTACAGTTGCTGATACGGGGACAATACGGAAGGATACGGTACAGTTGTTGATACGAGGACGATACGGAAGGATACGGTACAGTGGTTGATACGGGGACGATACGGAAGGATACGGTACAGTTGCTGATACGGGGACAATACGGAAGTATACGGTACAGTGGTTGATACGGGATGATACGGAAGGATACGGTACAGTTGTTGATACGGGGACGATACGGAAGGATACGGTACAGTTGTTGATACGGGGACGATACGGAAGGATACGGTACAGTGGTTGATACGGGATGATACGGAAGGATACGGTACAGTTGTTGATACGAGGACGATACGGAAGGATACGGTACAGTTGTTGATACGGGGACGATACGGAAGGATACGGTACAGTGGTTGATACAGGGACGATACGGAAGAATACGGTACAGTTGTTGATACGGGGACGATACGGAAGGATACGGTACAGTGGTTGATACGGGGACGATACGGAAGGATACGGTACAGTGGTTGATACGGGGACGATACGGAATGATGCGGTACAGTTGTTGATACGGGGACGATACGGAAGGATACGGTACAGTTGTTCATACGGGGACAATACGGAAGGATACGGTACAGTTGTTGATACGGAGATGATACGGAAGGATACGGTACAGTGGTTGATACGAGGACGATACGGAAGGATACGGTACAGTTGTTGATTCGTGGACGATACGGAAGGATACGGTACAGTTGCTGATACGTGGACGATACGGAAGTATACGGTACAGTTGTTGATACGGAGATGATACGGACGAAGATAGAGTTTTCTGTATAATTAAAAAACAAAGGGACCAAAATCAGTAATTGACGGGTAAACGTTTAAAATAGTAAACATTACACTCACCAAACTCTGGCTTTGAAACCGGGACGGAAAAATACGGTGTCGGATAAAATTACTATGCTGCAGTGTGACTAAATTAAAAATAAAGCATGTTCTAACACGCGGTCGGAAATGGAAATTGTCACACAAACTCCCACTGTGACGTAATTTGGTTGTGACGCAATTTATGATTTGTCATAGACATCCATAAAACATTAATGGGTCGAGATATCTGACATCCTGCCCCCCCCCCCCCCAAAAAAAAAAGGAAAATTTTGTCATAAGAGCAGTTTTAATTTTTTACACAAAGAAAATATTCGAGGCACATATTAATGAAGAAAAAAACCTATACACAATATATACAGTACGGCGTAACGCCGGGCCAGGTCATGGGGCGCTCCTCTATCGCTCGCTCGCTCACGATCACGGTAGCGTCGTTGGGCGTAGCAATCTGTACTACGTGTCACTGTCGGTGGCGGAGTGATTGTAGGATTGATTTTCAAAAGGTGATGCGGTGTCAGCGGTAGGTCTTCTCCGACCTCTAGCGGTACTTGTGTAAGCGGTCTAAAATTGACAATGTCTTCCACTTCAACAAGCAGGGTATGTAGAAGGTCATCATCGAGCGGCTTGACCTGCAGTAATGCATGAAAAATAAAATTTACTGAACGGATCAATCGTTCCCAAGCTTCACCAATGTGACTTGCAGCTGGTGGGTTAAATTTCCAGATTATATTTTTCTGTCTCAGGTAGTCGCTGACTTGATTGCGATTTTATTCTTCTGTTACACTTTTGGGCAGGGTCTCGATAACCTGTAGTCAGCAGCTCTCATCGATATATATATAAAATGCTTGTATTAACGTAAGCAGCATAAAATCACAAGTCAACCAAAACACAATGCAGTGGTCACATATAAAAGCAAATAGGCGGTAAACTCGAACGGTTTTTGGCGGGTAGATAACGAACGATAAATGCGACAGATCAAAGAGTTGATTATCATCAAGTAATCAGCGCACGCACCAAAAACACGTACTAAGATAAAACATGTAACACTTTCCCCCCTCTTAAAATATTGTGTCACCAGACACAATCCAATTTGTCGACGATGAAAAGTAAAAAAAACAACAACAAACAAAGTGTGGTTAAGACCATTATAAGCAAGCGTGAGAGCATAAAACATTTCAAATAAAATAACAAAAACCATTAATTTAAAACTTCAATAAAAAAAAGAAACAAAACCATGCAAGTACTCAATAATAACTGCAGGTACTAGGCGCAGTAATAAAAACAGTGAAAAACAAATCAAGTGCTATAAAATAAGTGCAAAAGTGACAAAGAAATAAATACACAGTATAGAAAAATAAAATAGTGCTCATCGTCGCTCAACGTCCGGAAAATAAGTTGGTCTTTGCTTTGCGCGTTGAGGTCGCGCGTCCGTGTGTACGGCTTGTGAGGGGGTGTTTTGGGCGTATTGGTACACATATGCTCCTGCTGGCATATTATTGAAAAAAAGTTCGTCGCTTCTTTCCGCTTCGATTTCATCTCGCTGGTATCTGGTAAAGTCACCATGACTTTCTTCAAACGGTTAAAATGAACAGTTTGTGTTTTTCCATGTTTGTCCATAATTTCGTAATTTACTGGAGGTATCGCTTTAACAATTTGAAAATGGCCGCTAAAACTAAAATGAATTTTCTTTTTTTCATGTTCTTTCAGGACAGTGTCTCGTATCATTACAAGCTCGCCAACTTGAAACATTGCGTCGTTGGAAGAAGCATTCTGGTCATACCGAGTTTTCATTGCTTTTCTCCTGTTTTCAAGTAGTGTTTTAACCACGTTTTGAACCAAGATCATTCGATCTTGCAGCTCTGTTATAAATGTAGAGGATGGGACGAAAGATTGCTTTCCAACAATTAAATCTATCGGCAATCGCAAATCTTTTCCCGTCAATAAAAAATGAGGAGAAACACCGCTTTCTTCATGTTTGCTAGCATTGTATGTTGCACAGATGGAAGAGATTGCCTCGTCCCACAGAAAGTGGTCTTTTTGCACGTAGTTTTGCAGCATTGATATAATGGTAAGATTGTTTCTTTCCACACCACCGTTGCCAGCTGGATGGTAGCTTGATGTCCTAGTTTTCTTGCATCCAAGCAACTTGGTTAGCTCTTGAAATATTGCGCTTTCAAAGTTCCCACCTCGATCAGAATGAATTGTATCTGGAACACCATGGACGGTAAACCAGATATGATACAAAGTGTGTGCTGTTTCTTTTGCGGTCTGCGATTTCATCGGCCAAGCTTGCATATATTTGGAAAATACATCGCAGGCAAGCAATATATATCGGTTCCCACTTTGTGCCATAGGAAGTCCCCCAAGAATATCTGCATTGGCGAAACCTCACTTGATGGGACCAAGGGTGCTTTAGGGTCTTTCGGTGGCGGTCGTCGTCGATCACATATCGGGCACTGATCACAATACGTCACGACCGTCTGCTTCCACTTCGGCCAATACAATCGTTCCGCAACTCTACTCGATGTACGTTCGCTGGCCAAATGAGCTCCTCCATATGCGCTATCATGGAGGTTTTGCAACACCGTGTTACGCAGTTCCACAGGAACCAACAGTTGTAGTCTAGTGGTGTCCAGCGTGTCTTCCCACTGCTTCAACTGATTTTGGTTCCGGCCATGAGGAAACGCTTTCGATTTTTTCTGGATCGCAAGATACACCTTTGCTTGAAACCAGATGTCCAAGGAACTTGACTTTTTCTTTAAAAAGCTCGCATTTAGACGGTTTAAGTTTCAAGCCACTCTCGACGAGTCGTAACAGAACCTGATCCAGATTATGTAGATGGTTCTGCGTCCTGCCAATATCCGGATCGTAGATCAAGAGTCGAAAAGTATGAACATCCTGAGAGTTGATCCAGGCTGTCATCGATTCGTGGGAGAGGGTAGCTGTGTTTCTTCGTGTTATCATTCAGGGACCGGTAATAACGTCATTTGCTTTTATCTCATTGACTAATTCCTCAATTTTCTTTTTATTATCCTCCGACATACGTCTCGGATATTGACGGATTGGCACTGTGTCACCGGTATCAATAGAATGCTGTACAAGGTGGGTGACTCCAGTTTCACGCCCAGATAATGAGAACGCTGCGGAACGTTTCCGCACAACTTCAATCAAGGCAACACGCTCTACTTCATTTAATGGAGCGGAATCAATGTTCAGTTGCTTGAGGAGTTCAGTCACGTTGCCTGAATACTCTTCGGTGGGTGCAGATCTGTCTAACCAGAAATACTGGGTTTGTGGTAAGTGGTACCGCACCACCTCCAGATGACAGAGTCATTGATTTGTAGTCCACAACACAGCGACCATCCTGTAAAAAAAATCTTCCCAGTATGACATCTTCCGCCAAGCTGTTTGCTGGCGTACCACCTACATTAATGTATGCATGCATACCTGTGATGCTCATTGAATACGGTATTCAATCGGTAGGTTGTGACATTTCTGTCGCAAAGGTCCCATGATGTGGTTATTTCTCTGGTTCAAGTTAACACGGCAGTAACGACTAATATGGCCAGGTCTTCCGCAGCGGTAGCATGATCTTACCGTTTCATTTCGCTGGCCAAATCGTTGTTGAGCAAACTGTTCACACTGATCCGTTTGATTTCTGGATATTTTTATGTGCTGAAGATCTTTTTGCAACTCTTTAATCATCATTTTTAGTTGATCAATCTCGTCGCTTTTGATCGCAGGTCGCTCGTCTCGCAACGCAGCTACTGTGGGCTGTGGTTGGAGAATACCCTCGGAGGAAAGCAGGGCCTTGGTGACATCCAAAAACGTTGGGGTTGCCGAGCCAGCATGTTCCCGCAAAATTCTCTCTGCCTGTTGTCTATTTCTAAGGCAGCTTGTAAATACATTAAACATTACCTCGTTTTGTGTTGTAATGTCCGTTTCGTTTGGATAAGCCATTTTTCCCAGGTTTAAAACAGCTGTAATAAAACTTAGGTTGGATTCACCGATGGCTTGTGTGCGTTGAAAGAGTTTCTGCCGAGCATTTCTAGTTCGTGCAGTCGAGCACGCGACAGCGGCTGCTCGTTCTTTCAACTCATCGTATGTACAAATGTACAATGGTGCTTCGGCATCTTCCACTTCGAACTTAGTTTCGTCCGGAAGGCTGGAAAGAAAACCATATCTTCTGGCTGCTTCGGTTGCAGCAACACTATTACCGAAGCCTTCAAAAGAAAAAAATTATCTTCCAGATAAAACACCAATAAAAAATAAAACTTCTCTGCTGCACTACAGGTCCTCTGTGGTCTCCAATTGTTACACTTTTGGGCAGGGTCTCGATAACCTGTAGTCAGCAGCTCTCATCGATATATATAAAATGCTTGTATTAACGTAAGCAGCATAAAATCACAAGTCAACCAAAAAACAATGCAGTGGTCACATATAAAAGCAAATAGGCGGTAAACTCTAACGGTTTTTGGCGGGTAGATAACGAACGATAAATGCGACAGGTCAAAGAGTTGATTATCATCAAGTAATCAGCGCACGCAACAAAAACACGTACTAAGATAAAACATGTAACACTTCTATATATTCTCGAAGTATCCGTTCGCAGCCGACGAAGTTAGTGCCATTGTCGGAATACGGGTGAGTGGCAGGACCTCGTCGGGCCGTAAAACGTCGCAGGGCATTTATATCGCGTCGGTAGACAAGTCAGTAGCGACTGCTATAATATGGATTGCGCGAGTAGTCATACATGTAAACAGGCCTCCCTACCGTTTTACTTCACTTCTCCTTAACTTGGTCAGTAGCCGGCCGAAGAAGTCCACTCCTGTGTGAGTGAACGGTGGTTCCTCAATTTGGGTTCTGTTTGTAGATCGGTAACGTAGAAGGCGGATGTCGGGTCAATTAAGTGCGCATCCAGTCGAGGAACTACCGGGCAATCGTCCAGTCCGAGTTTCCTTTTCACGGTTCGCAATAATTTTCCGGCGTCAAGTGCAGCTTCGAGTTGCAATCTGAGGTTTGTGTGCTTAGTAAAATCGCAAAGAAGAGACTTTCCCATCACGAACGAACATGTGTTGTCATCCAAGGTGGTTCTAAGGTAGCATACACAGCCACGGGCGGCGGTAGATGCGCCTGCAAATACATGAGGCTGTACCCCGGGCTTCGGATGACGGACTTGTGGTTTAGAGCACCGAGGAATTCTAATGCGGGATAGATCATTAAGGCTGTTGCACCAAGATTTCCATCGCTCGAGCTCAGTACCAGTGACCTCCGCGTCCCAGTCATGCGGTGCGGAACTGGTGATTTGGTCAGGTTGCCTCCTGGCCACAACAAGATTCTCAGAGCGTCAAGATATTTTGGAGCAACCATAACTTGTTAAAACCTTACATCTATGTCGAATACGATAGCCAAGCGTTCTCTGCGGAATCTCATCAGCATCCCTACCAGTGGGTTCACTAAATTGGGGCCCTTCATCAGCTTGTCATTTATAGCTTGGGCTTCACATTTCGCCGCACAGTCATACACGATACGAACCTTGATTGTTTCTTTGGCTCTAAACGGGACAGAAAATAGGATATCGGATAAAAATGCTATACTACAGTCTCAACGGTAACTGATTCAAATAGAAAGTAAGTTCTAACATGCGGTTCAGTATAAAGAGTGTAACATAAACTCCCATTGTTACGTATTTAGGTTATGGCACAATTTATGATATACCATAGACCAGGCATGAGCAACCCCTCGCACGCGTGCCGAACTTGGCACACGAGCTCGTTTTTCTGGCACGCTAGGTCAAGGCATTTGTATTCTTTTCTTTAAAGATAATAACTTAAAACTTATTTAAACTTTGGCCACGTGCATAAAATGTTTATTACCATAAGACGTAAGTTATGAAGTAAAGATTTGATTATTGATTACCGTGTTATTGTTACTCAACAAAGACCAAAGAGTACAACATTCCGCTTTCAAATTTTGCAACCTGCTGCTACAGAGTTGTTAGCAATTTAAGATACAAAATGTTAAAGGCTAAACATTATGTACCATGTAACGGTAAGGTCATTCGGTATCGGTAAAGGTCATACATGCATATTTCGGCAAGTAAAAAAGACCGGTAAACTTATTTCACATAAGCTCATCGTTACGTTTATCAAATTGCGCTAACGAGAGTAAAAATTCATCGTTGGAAACACTTTTTCACCTGCCTAAGGTTTTCTCTATTACTAATAGTACAGTGCTTGCATATTTTGCAGTAAAGATAAAAATTAAAAGTCATTACTGTAAAAAATTATTTCGTTTTTTTGTCCCTACCGAATGTAAGGACCATCAGCTAAGAAACTTCAAACTGATGTACGAGATGTATTTAAAGCTATTCAAACTGATATTTTCTTAGAAATAAAACTAGAACCTTTTGAGAAAGTTTATTGGGAATGTTTTGCTTTTGTTATACTGTGTTTTCACTATTTTTGGAAACTTTTTTTTCAAAACAGGCACCTTTAAACTACTACCATCTATGGTCACATTCACATTTCCACCAATATAACTGGGTTATCTTGCAAAAGGTGTACTGGAAGTGAATTAATAGACTAATGAAGGTAACTGTAAGTTATATAACATTTGTTTTCAATATTGTTTTAAAATATAATTGTTGACGGAAAATGAATGGATCCAGGGGTGTCACACTGCAACACAGATGGTTTTAAACATAAATAAATTTGTATAAATTCCTATATCAACCTATAGAAACATGGCATATATACTCATATGTGGTGCAGATATAGATTTAAATTGTTTCGTCATGACAAATTGATGTTAAACAATTCCATGCCATGGTTCCCCGGCATATTGGACATTGCAATATTACAACTATCGCCATTGAACGAATCAAATGGAATCGATTTACATTTTAAACCCCAGTATTGTAGTTTGTCAACTATGGTCCAACTGACACTCCGAACTTGGTGCGTAAATATAAACATTGGTTCATGTTTGGGAACTTGTGCGCAAGATACCTTTGGTTGATACTTTTCATTCACATTTGCCTTGCTTTTTAACAGAAAATAGACTGTAGATAAAATATCGTCGAATAAAGTTTGATCGAAAAAACAATCGGCAGCGATTATTACATCAGGTAAATCAGAAGTCGATTCATTTGGTGCATTCGAAGCCATTTCCAACTACTTAGGGCTCACTTCACCCCATGTGACCGGTAGAAAATGAACCGGACATCTTCTGATCTTTTCAGGATCAGTTTTCGGGTTGAAATGTGGTTCGGAGATTAAATCGATTTTGTCCCAAGGGTTGTTTATTATCAGACTCTTCTTTGCAACTTCAAAGCAACTGAAAGTAGATGATTATAACCATTTGAAAAAAATGGGACACATATTGTTTTTGTCCGTTTTTTTTTTTATTTTTGTTTTTTTTTCGTCAAACGCTTGACAGGCATGGATTGTGGCTCCGACATCTACCAGAAGGGATAATGGAATCACAATAAAACTTAGTCATTTGTTAGACTACATGGTCTAGACAAACACAAACTAAGAATTTGGGTAATAAATGTAGGGGAATTCCCGTTATACGTTAAAAACCTAAACGGTATTTTTTCATCTAATTTTTTGTAACTTTTTCGGGCATAGCGCTTGAACGGCTGCTCCAATTTTAATCAGATTTGTTGAAATGTAAGTAATTAGTCACTTGTTTAACACCTAAAAAAAAAAAAATTGCCTTGGGAAATACCCCCCAAAAATAGGATTTTGTTCTCAAATCAAGATTGTGACAAGCATGCCATTTCACCCCGACATTTACCAAAAGGAGTAATGGAATCGTAAATAAAATTCGAAATTTGTTAGACAACATGGTCTAGATATGCAGAAATCAAAATTGTGGGTGATAAATTTAGGGAAAATCCCCTAAGACTTTTAAAACCAAAAAGGTATTTTTTCTAAATAAAATAGCTTTTTACGGGACAGCGCTTGAACAGATTCTTCAATTTTAATCATATTTGGTAGAATGTAAGTGCACTAGTGACTGATTTAACACTTAGAACAAATAAAAAGCACTTAGAACAAATAAAAAGATTACCTAATTTAATACCCTAAAAAATTTGGGGTATAAAACCAAAACGTTTTTTTCTAATAAATTATTTTTTTGGGGGAAACCTCTTTAACGGCTGCTCTAATTTTGATTAAATTTGGTGAAATGTTAGACCATTAAACACTCTGAGTTAATTAATTAAAACAAAGAAAACATTTACTTAGGGTAATTCCCTTAAAAATGCAAATATGTTCTTGAATTATGATTGTGACAGGCATTTCATATCACACTGACATATCCAACAAGGAGTCGACAAAACTAAATAAAACTTTAAGAATTGTTACATAACATGACCCACATATGTAAAACAGAAACTTATCTACTATAACCCATGGGCAAATTCTTCCTGAAACCATGAAATCGGGGTATTTTGGAAATTTAGCTTTATTTTACCACTACGCTTATAAACAAGCTTTAATTTAAAACATTCGTGGTGAAATGTTCGTATATTTAAGACGTTTATTCTTTTCTCAACTACACATGGAAAAGAAGTTTGGTCTAATAACTATGAGACCTATGCGTTAATGCTTGCAGAAACAAGCTACATACTCAGTGTATAAAATACAAATTGTGGTTAGGGACCCTGCTCGCATGAATATATGGCATACAAAATGTGTTTTACAAATAGTGGTGGTTAAACACGTGGTTGACACTCTCTAGTTATTTGAATATACTAGATTAACCTTTTTTTATTTTGTATGATTACCATAAGATTAAATGATACAAAAATATAAATATACCTTAAATAGACAGTAACATTTTAATCTTACTTGTTTTTTGTACTGAGTTATGCTGGTGCCAGGCATTCCGCAAGATTATTGACATGAATGGGTTATCCAATCAGGTAAAAACTTTCAAGAATCTGTGGAAATCCCACACACATTTATAATTGTCTCGCAGTATGTTTTAACTATTAGCTCGCCATGCTATGTGTTCATATTTTGTGCAAGGGAAGTTCGCGAGCGAGTCGGTTGTAATAGTTAAATATAGCGCTCCTAGTGTTCACACTATAATACCCACAATGCCTTTATGTAAATCGAAGGACATTCAATACTTGACGCAATACAATGAGGACCACCATAACGGCTCGAATATGTAGTGATATTTAAGATCTCTATGTTATGCCGGCTATATAAGCCAGAGGCATCTCTCTCGTCACTTTCCATCTCGACACATTTATAATAAAGGACGTATTATACCTAACGTGTGTTGAACACTACGTGGTGTCAGAAGTGAGATGTCGTTTCAAATAGCTCCACCGGAAGTATTCGACTTCAGTTTTCCAGAAGCATGGTCTGCATGGATCCGAAGATTCGAGAGGTACCGGGAAGCATCGGGACTGTTGGACGAATAACAGTCCAAGCAAGTAAATACCTTAATGTACTTATTAGGCAATAAGGGGGAAGACATCCTATGCTCGTTTAATTTAACGCAAGCGGAAAGAGGAAGGTATGAAGCCGTAAAAACTAAGTTTACGGTGCACTTCAATGTCCATCAAAATGTAATATTTGAAAGAGCAAAGTTTAATCGACGCTCGCAACAGGCTGGGGAGCCTATAGATGATTTTATTACATCACTCTATAAAATGTCGGAAAACTGCAACTATGGGACGCTCAGAGACGAAATGTTAAGAGATAGAATAGTTGTGGGTATTGGCGACGATTCACTATCTAAATGGTTACAGATGATCGACGATTTAACCCTCGAAAGAGCGGTAAACATGGTAAGAAATACCGAAGTTGTGAAGCAACAACAAATTACTTTAAAGAGGAACGAAATCAATCGTTGGATGCTGTGCACGCCAGTAGAAAAGCATCTACAAGAACAAGCGTGGCGCGGGGAAGCAATCAATGCCGACGTAAACCAAATAACTGCCAATGGTGTGGCGGCTCATCATCGCACGAAAGAGCAAATTGTCCTGCCAGAAGCGCAGTATGTTTTCTTGTGGTAAACGTGGTCACTTTAAGACTGTTTGTAAATCGAAGCATCGATTGCAACCGTTGATCACTCCGGAAGAATCAGATGCCTACCTAGGAAGGATTTCCACCCATTCCGATGATAAGGTCACGAAAACCAAGAACGGTCAAATCATGACCGAATGCGTGCCCGTACCGAGCTCGGAACATGTTGCAGAAATTGTTGGAAGACGAGGATGCAAGATCAAAGCGCTCCGGGCGAAGACGAACACTTACATTAAAACCCCGATGCGTGGGGAGGAGCCAGTGTTTGTGGTTACCGGCCAAAAGAAGGACGTCGCAATGGCTCGCAGAGAGGTTCAATCCACTGCTGAACATTACACACAAATTCGGCCAACTCGTAATAAGCACGCGATAATAAACGGCCCAATTAACACGACGTCCGACGATAATCGTTCACCCGTAACCTTTACCGTGAAAGTTCGAGTCCCCCACCGAATCGTAGGGTTGGTGGTGGGGTCCAAAGGGGCGACCATTTAACGAATCCAGAAGCAGACCCACACGTACATATAGTGACACCGTCGCGAAAAAAAGCCAGTGTTCAAAGTAACGGGTCTTCCCGAGAACGTGGAGAAGGCAAAAGCGGAAATTAAGGCCTGTGTCGCCACGAGGACCGGCACTCCAAAACAGAACACTGACAATGAATTTAAGAATAACGGTATAAACATGCTTAGACCTGCCAGGAACTTACGAGTTATATAGATAGAGTCAATAACTCCTATTAAGTAAATGTGATAGAACGCATTATTACATAGGTTGTGTCTTTAGCTCGCCCTTACTCCGAATGTATTATTTTATATGAGAATAGGATGAACCAAGAATTCGGCCACACGAACGAACCAACTAGAACGTGACTTCACAACATTAATAGATCCATGTGCCAAAGATCATGAGCTTCCCACCCAACAATAAGCTGGACGGTCATTTTTTCGATTGAGTGTAGAATTCGAGTTTTTAATCAAAATGGGCAGGCTCTTATGTAAAAGGAAATACTTGTATTATAGGTTTCAATCTGACTAGTTATTCTGCCTAATAAGTATTTTTATTTCAGAAACAGTAAATACTTTTCAATAATATAAAAAAGGCGATTTCAGGAACAAAATGTGCTACAAGCAACAGAGAAATTGCAATAGTTTAAAGAGCGTCGACAAAAAAGGCATTATGTTAAAAGATACGTAATAAACCGCTATAAAACAGCATGTATATCAGAGTGTAACATTCGATAATCCATAGATGTTAAAAGTAAGATATTTTTTCTCCTCCTTGACTTTCGCACAATGAGTATGAACGACAAATACCACGCGAATGAGACAACAATGTTAAGCAACGTCATCAATTCTAAATAAATTATCACATCGGAACAACTTAAGGAATGATATTCATACAGAGAAGGTGGCCAGTCTCTTGTGGATACAATAAATACAACTCTGCCATTATTATTTCGCTTCTCGTAATCTATTGAATATCTATTACAATAACACGATTGTGAAACTGGTTCAAGTAATACGTCATTCAACGCAATTCGATCTTGTGGTCCAGCTTTAACCTTAACCACACAGCATAGGTGTTGGGTAAAGTTGCACATTCGGATTGGTTCGTTGGTGACCTGTCATCCGAGAGAAGCCGGTCAAAGTGTCGGTAGGTGGCGGTAGTGATGAAACGAGCCTCTCTGAAAGTGACGATTGAAGCTGCCAGCATAGCATGAAGGCGGAAACCCCGAAACACGAGATGCTCTGGAAAAATAGACGTTTGGGTTACGCTATTCGTCTTCATCCCTAGATATGTGGAAACGCAGTTGTATGGTCATGTCGAATCTTGTCAAACCCTATACCGGTTCGAGATATTTCTTTTACCGAACCAAGTTTCGAACTAGGATAGATTAGGACCGTTCTTGTATAAGTCGATATATGTATTGGTCGCGTTAACCATTCGGTCACACGACCGTAATTGTTTGACAGATTGTTAGTAGCTTACAAAAATTGAACAAATCGGACAATTATTCCTTTAATCCCTATACATAAACACTTAGCAGTAATTAGCTATTAGAAATTTTAAATTAAAAACTGTCTTAAAAGGTCAGTAATTTTCATCGGATTAGATCGTCTTAGTTGTTTCATTCCCCGATAAGCCTTGTAATTATCGGATTAATCAACTTAAATAGACAAGCGGCTTTTAAGACTCAATTGTTACAACAATCCAATCCACAATGCTATTACTCTTTAAACTTTACAAAGCCACCAATATTAAACACCTATAGAAAACTAACCGAGCGTCGGATCAATATTTAGATGACTTCGACCTTCAATGGCCCGACATCGTAATTCAGGTGCAAAAACACAAAAGCTTCCACACAATATTATGATAAATCGGTTCTTTAACGGTGCGCATCGATATACGGATTATCGGTAACATCAGCTTCGGTATGCACTATTTACATTTAATAAACAAATTTTATAGTTTGCGTCCATTTATATTTGTTTCTGCTTATAAACAAACTGCAGGAGGATTGTATCGACTGTCGTTTTGCCGTTTTTCCCGTTTTGCTATTTATTATCAAGGTAACTTATTCATGTTTTTATCATGGAAACAAAAAAAAACAAACTAAAATAATTAAAATTATGGGTAATACTGTGAATTACTGTGAACGAGACATCTAATTATGTTACAATAGGCAGCACAAGACCAAAGTTATTAAAAACACAAATTCAAAACTATTTGAACAGAACATCACATACCTTCCATGAGCATTTCCCCACGTTCCTGCGCATTTCGGCTTCAACTATAATTTAATCGACTGCACCAACTAATACATGCACCTAACGATCTATCAATTGTACACGTATTATTAATTATAGGAAATCAAGCACCTAGCCCGTATACACAACCCTTCACAACGTCGTAAAACTGTTATGACGTCTCAGACAGTTGAGGCATCCAATGTAAATATAGCATCCTTGTAAACGTGGTGGTTACTAATTTTGGCAATCAAGATATCCATGATATTTTATACTCGAAACAATATCTGGCCGGGTTTGAACGTGATTTTTATTTTAGAATTTTTTACTTTTAGTTGTAATGAAACATAACGTCAGTTTTTACTAATATAAACTCCGAAAAGCGGACTAAATATGCACATTTGATCATTTCTAATCACAAAACTTCGTTGTGCAAAATAAAAATAACTGAGCTGAACTTAAAGAAGGGAAAGAGGGAAGTAGGATAGGAGGGAAACTACTTACTAAAACTATGGAAACTAATCTAACTCTGTCCCAAAGACTAAGCGAAAACCCCAAACTAACCCTGACTTTAACCCAAGCGCTTTCAATAACCTTAATGTCATAATCTTCATTTTAGTGTGCAGTTTCCCTCCTTTTTTCCTCCTCCCAATTCCTTGAATTACCATATTCTTAAACCTTTCTCTTCTTTTTAAGTTGACATCACATTTTAATCAAATGAGTTTAACATTTGTTCGACCAAACTTGAGTGAAACTGAATGGTTCCTACAACTAGACGGGAAATTATGGTCGGTTATATGCATGAGATGTGCATACTCGAACACATGCAAACTATATCGTTTACTTTCGTTATACAGACCGATTCCATACAAACGCTGGCTAACTCGATGGCATTTTTAAAACTTTCGCATCTGTCTTTTATTGATGTAGGCTTTCCCGTTTTGGCCGAAATATGGTCCTCACAAAAAGAAACGATATTTGCCCAGCAAATACCTTCTTGTTTGGTCAAAATACTCGTAAATCTACGTGTAGACTCTCTGCTCAAAAGGTAGACCGCCGCTGTCAATAGTAATCTACATAAACAAAATGCACTGAAATGGTAGAATACATAACCGTAATGTGCTACACTTTATATGCCACAATAATATATCTCTCGCTTCCGATCGCAGTAACGCGACGCCAAAGGAAATAATATTAAGCTCGTTTCAGTCTGTGAACGTTTACGACGAAATGTGGGAGAACTCGCCATATATGGCGAGTTGGTGGGAAAACATGGTATCCCGTCTGTCCATAAATGGATACAAATCTAAAAAACGATTTCTCCGCAATGCGTAATGGTAGAGACCTCAGCTATGGCTCATTCGATCAAGGAAACCCTATATTTTATTCTCTGTGATTATCGTGGAGAAATATTAAAAATGCGAGGAGTGATAGCCTTTCTTTTTCAAGGCTTCGCCTCTTATTTCTATCGATTTTACACGAATTTACACGTGACTAACTCAGCCAATAGGAGTCGTGTTAACTTGCAGAGAAGCTCTTTTTATCAAGCAAGTCTTTCTTTACATTCTTTGTAAATTACGTGCCGTTGAGATAAAAAGGAGAGCGTTGGTGACGTTTTCGCCACGGGCGGTACGCCGCGTGTTCACCAAAGCATGAACCCGGCTGTGCCTGCTGAGAGCGTCCTGCTGAGAGCTCGAATTTCAATTACAAATAGTAAAAAAACTACTGAAGATAAAAATACAGTTCGAATTTTCCTGAGTACAAAAACTATTAGAAAATCTACATTCCAATTTTCATATCATTTGGGGATTCCAATAATAAGTGAGTATTTCGTTTGTCAGTGCACCTCAAATTTTTCAAAGTCGAGCAGAATTTTCTTTGCATAAAAAGTGGTGTTCACTAAAGTTTACATAATATATTCTTTGTTAGAGGTAGATTTTAGATGTGCAGCTTGTTTAAAAGAGGGATAAATTATCTTTCCAACCATACTAAATATTAAATAATAGCATAAACTTTAGAAAAACTGTGCTAATTTGAAAATGACTAAAAATTGTAAAAAACACTGCGGGACAGCATGTTTGAATTAATGCATTTGGCCGGGAGTGAAAGAGTTAAGCAAAACGACGTTAACACACGAGCAATCGTCAGATTAACTCGCGCCCACCGCTGAGTTACCAGAGCTATTGTCATGTGTTGTGTATAATTGTAAACTTCTTTCACTTTCATTTTGACCCATTAATGTGTCAACGGATTCACCAACCAAGGTATCCGATCGGACATTTTTAAGCGCAAAACAACTCAAGCCCCGTTCTTTAAACAACGATCTCGCATGACACCGTTTCTGTCATTCTTTACCGTTTGTCGCAATGTGGTTGTTTCGCTTAGTTATTGAATAGCTAGTTATTTTATGCTGATGGTCAAGTTGTGAACGAGAGCTTGATTTGCTGTGCAGATTTTGTACACAATACCTAACGAGATAAAGTCACCGTAAACTATAGTTGTTAATTATAAAATAAAGTCGTGAATAAATAGCTTCATGCGGAACAATCCATATCACAGGTTAAACCTTTCCAATTACATTATTTACATGTGAAAAAAAACGGATTTTTTTTATATACAACAACTAATTTTTACTGATGGTTTAAGTTACGAAACCATGTTAGTCTCGTCGCAACGTTCGTTGTACATTCAAATGTGTTTATGTATTGATCGTGTTAACCATTCGGCCACACGACCGTACAGATTTACAGATTTGTCGCAAATTATTTTGACCTTTATCTCCCAAAACCAGTGGTACAGCTTCGGTGCTTAAACCCGAGTCACTCTGTAAACAAGTGTGATTAGTAACATTACAATGCAATTGAACCCGAGGGTTATACAAACAATTCTTGTTGACCTAGATTTTCGGCGCTTTCGAAAATAGAACTTCACCATATAAGGCATTATCTCAAAGGTCAAGCTCATACGGCACCCTTTTCCGGAATTTTACCTCAAAACAAATTAAAATGTCAAGACGTCAGGTGTTTACCGTTCCGCGCTGCCGTACGCGCATTGACGCAACGGAACGGAAAATAATACACGCTTTATGTTTTGACAAGCTGTTCCGTAGACCAGGAATGTGGGCGCGAAATCGTTCTTAAGGTCATTCTGGGGTGCTTTAACCTTTCGCAAATGTAAAGGGTGATTTCATTCTTACTCAAAAATTATTATTGATTTTAATCTCAAGTATCGATTCCATAACGGTTTCGTCTTTAATATCGTTGTATAAAACCGGTAAATTATCGTTTTAACCATCCGCCAACAATACTGTACTTTTGCTTATTTTAGGTTTTTCGCTGGACCAAGTTCCGCATACATAAAGAGATTTTAAGAGCGCGTTTTCGTGCGAAATCTAAGTAACGCCAGCGCTGAACATTGGCCCACAGTAGAGTATATATGCTCAAGAATATAAGTTTGGTCAAAGTTACAAGATTTCATTTTCAAATAAAAGTAAACCCTCTGCGTTCTTATAACAATTGAACGATTATCCATCAAATAACTGTTACAGTGCATAATGTATTATTTGCATCGTAAACCAGAGTTATAAGGAAATTAAAGCAATGTTGATTAGATCTGTATAAAAAGTGTTTTTAAATAATTATTCCGGTATTTGCGTGAGACTTATATTGTTTTATAAAAAAACACGAATTCACTCTTAACGTTAGAAGACTTAATATTCAACAATTCATTCAATTTCGTCAATATTGCAGCATAATTAGGGCTGGTAATAATGCTCACTGTTTAGATAATACGGTGTTATTACGAAATAGTTTAGCGGATTATACTGCTACTATAATTAACTTGCAGCAAAAGTTATTATGCCTATATTACATAGCCTGATCTATTCCTTTAATCTAATATGGCTCCGATACATATATTTGTGACAATAATATAATTGTAAAAGCAGCAGTAACACACAATATGCAGTACAGTATAATTATTAGTAAGCTTACGCAACACTAATACTATGAAGCCCAATTGCGTTAAATATAGATATATATAGCGCCGTGAATCGAAATTGAAATACATTCTATAATTTGCATATTCTAAAGCAAATTTGTACATGTACAATAGCGGTACCGTGGCCGACAATTAATATATATTTGGTTAATCAGTCATTTTACAGCTTAAATATACTTACGGTAGTGTAGTTGTTATTTCCACTGCCATTTTTACCCAAAAGGCATAGCATAATGATTCCACGTTTAATTGGGGGAATAAATAATAAAGCGGCATGCAAAAGTAATAAGTGTGCTCGTGCAAATTGAAATAAAAGTTTCGTGAGTACGTGTTTTTGTTAGGCTGCATGGAGGCTACTTTGCCTTTCTCCTAAATCCGAGCACATCGGATGAACGGAAAACCAAACTTTTCGCTGAGAAGTTTGTTTGTTAAATAGTTTAAACTAAAAACCCTTAGAATTGATGCCTCGCAGATATAGCTCATACTATGTACATATTGTATATGTGTATGTCAGCTCCATGCTACGCAACATATGGGACGAATAACATTAATTAATTCAAGAACAAAGAACCAACTTACCATAGTTTGTTCTTCCGGCTCCATTTCAGCTTCTCATACTTTGTATTGTTATGAATTCAAGCAAATTTTACCTACCAATTCAGGAAATTAATGTTAGACCGCCAAAATATAAGCCAAATATATCCAGCATACCAGTATGTGAATTTAGTTTTACAAGAGTTTACTTGGAATATTATTTGTCATTTTTAAATGAGACAGGTAACAGTTACCAGATATTTAAGCTTGGGTACTGTAGAGGGTCATTATCTCACATATCACCTGCAAGTCGATAGGGACACTTTGAAACACCACACAATGCCAACTTTTTCTTGCAACTCACACACGTCACGACTATCAATATAATTATAAATCCTAGGAAATATGTTAGTTACCGTTAAATTTTATAAAAAAAACAAAATATTATAAAGTTAATGCCATATTTTTAGGTCGATAGGTTTGTCGGTGAAGGAAGATTTATGCTACAGTGCGTTAAACAGCCTAAATTGCCGTTGGCGGCACAAAAAATGCTTTATTTTAACTTTATATGACAGTACATACCGTATACCGTTAGTCATACATTAGAAAACGTTTTAATTGCAATAAATATAAGTTCTATTAATTTTATCCGAATATATGAACTTTTTCCAGCCATTAGATAGAACATTTGTGACGTCACTGAGTCGCTTGTCGGAACTCCTGGTGTGTTGTGCGTAATTTTTTTAAATCTTTTTTTCTTTTTTTAGGCCGATTCTTTTCTTTTCAAACTGTATATCGGCAAAGATGATTTTAAAACCGCATCTCCTTGATCAATATCCAGAAAATTCACAAATTAAAGGGTGCCTCTAAATACTACGGGATCGCTTGGAGCGCTTGATTCACTTAGATTGCTATGGAAAGTAATTCTCACCCTGTCCCTAACACTAATCTTAACCCCAGAACTAACTTTAACCCCAACCCTAACATTAATATTATAGCTTTTGTAATTACGAAGTATAGTAAGCGATCCATGCAATCCAAGCGATCCTGTAGTATTTAGAGGTAAGCTACCGCAAATTTAATACCGGTAATATATCAATACCAATGCACAATAACCCCATGGTTGACTGATTGGGTTAGGATTGGTGTTCAGGTAGAGATTAGCGTTGGGGTTGGGGTTCAGGCTTAGAGTTAGTTTTCACGCAAATAGTGTCTGCAGTTTCATAGAATAAATAGTGTGTGCAGTGCATAGACTAAGCACACCACTGAATACCCAGCATTTGGTTTAGCACCCATCACATTTCGAAATGTTTTAAAATCTTCATACAGAAGCGCGCTAGATATATACCGGTAGATATAAACCACAATACACCATGTGTTTCCACAAGTTACTTGTCGTTTCGCATGAACAACTCTCTCCTAGGAAAAAATTACCCATAATACATCAGGAGTTCCCATAAGCTACTGTATGACGTCACAAATGTCGATCAGCTGTAGCCTCAGTTTGATGTGCATTAAGTGCTTACCGTTGCCATGACCAAAGTTCTTTTACATAGAAATATAAAACGCGTAAAACGGAAGTAAAACAGTAAACCCCAGAACTAGGGGCTACAATTCAAAAAAATCATATTTTTTTAATTAAACCGTGCTTTCTCGACTGATAATAAAACGTAAAATAAAAATACCGAATATAATTATTAATAATGTTCACGCATTTACAGAGTTTTTGCCAATTATTACTTTGGATATGTTGTATGTAGCCCTTCAATTAAATGCATAGTTTATGTACAATAACCGCACTATTTACTTAGAAAATAGTGTAATGTTAAGGACTGTAACCCCTCGTAAAGGAGTTAAAGTTTTATACTTCCGTCTTTTGTATTTTCACGTTTTATATTTCTAAATAACAGAACTTTGATGTATATAAAGGAAGATCGACAAGCCTCTAATAATGTAACGAATTTAAATCAACGACATTAAAATAAAATAAAACTTTACACACACCCTAACTCAATAACCTTTCCTATAAAATAAAATAATACACTCAAATAACCTTTCCTATAAAATAAAATAATACACAAATTCACTAAGGTACGGCGGTCGCCTGTGCGTCCTTCCAAACCCCGAAAAGTGCATTCCGTTCAAGTTCGCCGATGAACCAGTATCAAACCGTGTTTACTGGGTAGAAGCTGCATGGCATCGAGCGAGTTGTTCATGCGAAACGACAAAATCTTTTTTTTTGTGGCCGATTCTTCTTTTTTAAACTATACAGCGCCGGTTAGCTTATATGTTACCACCACGACGACCTTACTGGGGAGACATCAAAGTCCACTTGGTCAACTAACCTCCCCCCACTCTTTTCGATCATGTTCGACACAAAACTCGTATGTCCTGGTGCATCGAGAATTGTGAAATGTTCCGTATCGGTCTCGTACGCTCTCCTACTTATACGTGTTTACTTTGTCTCTGTCGTACTTCAAAGTGCGTTTGTCTATCATTCCAATGAGGCGATTTTCGACTTATGGGCGTCGACGTGGCCGATGATGACCACATTGATGTGCTCCTCTTTGCTGGAGGAGAACAGTTTTTAGGAGGAGATGCTTGTGGTTGAGGACCATTATGCTCATCTTTATTAACTTGCGGTTCTTCTTCAGTCACCTCAACTATATCAGTGGCATAATTTATCGTTCGTTAGTCTTTCCACGTTAATTAGAGCCCAGCCAGTGACGCCAAAAAGTGTAGGGTTTCAGCACAATTTATTTCACTGTTGCTCGGTCTATCGCCCGACGCGATATAAATGTTAAATTTTTGCTTGCTATTCCATTTTTCCTTCTGATAGATTTGTTGGGGCGACACGGCATGTTTGTCACAATTTTGATTTCAGAACAAAATCCCATTTTTAGAATATTTTCATAGGTAATGTTTTTATTTCTTTTAAGTGTTAAATCAGTAACTAATGCACATACATTCTAGTGAATTTGATTCAATTTGAAGAAGCCGTTCAAGCGCTATGCCCAAATATGTCTATTTTTTTTAGAAACAAGTAGCGTTTTTTTAACGTCCCAGGAGAATTTCCCAAGATTTATTACCCAAAATTTTGATTTATGTATATCTAGACCATGATGTCTAACAAATAACAAAATTTATTTGCGATTCCATTTTTCCTTCTGGTAGATGTCGGGGCGACATGTCGTGCTTGTCACAATCATAATTTGAAAACAAAATCTTATTTTTTAGGGTATTTTCCTAGGTAATTTGTTTTTTTTCTAAGTGTTAAAATTAGTATCATATCCTGCTGTAAGTTTACAATATAAGAACAACAAATTGATTTTAATCAAAATGTTGATAATCTGGTACTTCGTATGTATGTGTGGACAGCATAAAATGAACCACAGTCACCGGAAATTCCATTTCAATGCCGTTCAGTGCGTCCTTCGCCTTTCAATCGAAAGGTTGCAGATTCGAAACTGGTTGCTAGCTAGTAGGCTGTGTCCATGGGCAAGGTTAACGGAAAGAACATTAACGAAGACTAAATTAATCGGTTGTACTTACACTAAAAGAACGACTCAATCTTACACAACACGTTGCAATATCTTTGGAAACGTGACGATGGGCTCGAAGTAACCATTCAACCAGACCGAGTATAACGCCCGCTATTGCGTAATCGTGGGGAAATATGGCGCGTTTTCCAATTTTCCAAATTAAAATATGAATATGCAAAATTTCCACTGTCCGAACACAAAACGCTATACCACTAAGCTCACCTAGTTGGGGTTTATAAAGACAAGCCGCTGAAAGTGTTAAGGTCTGCATTTGGCAATGTACCGTAACGCTATTAGTACGACGTTGCAGCTTGTCTTGTTAGACTTACAATGAGTTTTCGTATTTTAGATATCAACAAGATAGTGCAACCTGAAGCAAAACACCCAATCCATACATGTCGGTTTAAAATATTATTTTCACTCAACAGTCAAGGAGGTAAATTTTCCTCAAATCTATTTGTTTCTATTGGTTTACACGCTGTAATGGATAGGATGCAACTGGACCGTGAACAAAGTCAACTGCGACTGTAATGCGTGTTTTTATCGTGTACATTCTCACACCTTGCAAATTCGTTTTGTGGTAGTGGGTATCGATTTCGACCAAATGTTCATTATCCATCGGACCACGTATAAGCAACTAGTCAAAACCAATAAGTTCCCAGTAAAATATGGCGTTCTGTAAGGATAGCTGGAGATTCATATTTATCCCCGTTAATTAGAAAATAAAAGTGGGTTAACATACGGGCAATCGTCAGATTACCTCGCGCTCATCGTCAGGTTACCGTAGCTATTGCAGTGTGTTGTGTATGATTCACACGTTCCTTCAATTTAATAGAACCCATTATTCCGCTGGGTTCAGGCAATGTCTATGAAAGGACACACCAATAGCTAGCCAATAGTTTCGTACCTGAAACCTTTCGATTGAACGGCGACACACTTAACCGCCAGACTACCGGCAGCAACCTTATGATAGAGCCCATTAATTCACTGGGTATCCAAGGATACAACCGACTAGCTAGCGATCAGTTTCAAAAAGTTTGACTGAAAGACGTCTCACCAACCCACCAAGCTAATTGGTCGGACTTGTAATTTTAAACCCTTAATTTTTCATGGTGTTTGGTGGAATTTACAGATCCAGCCTTAAATTTCAGATTCGATGACTTTTCGAATTTCTATCTTGGTTTGCGCACCATAGGCCGCATTACACAGAGGAAATATTTGCAGACAAGTTCCCTATAAAGTTGAAGGATGGTTCAAATTTCTACGTAATTTTCGATGCGAACCTCACCTAAACTCATATATCTGCAAACAATACGAATTAATACTCGTATGGCTATTTTAAATCAATCACCTAATTAAATAAAAACAAATAATCGAAAAACCGTAACAAAGCTGTGATGTCTCCGCTGGAAGCTGTTTGGACATCGTAGTTTTCTGACAACTTTATTTAAGCTTTCTATCACAATATTGACATAAAAACTAGAGAGTGTCAACCACGTGTTTAACCACCACTATTTGTAAAACACATGTCGTATGCCATATATTCACGCTACAGGGACCCTAACCACAATTTGTATTTTATACACTGAGTAGGTACTTTGTTTCTGCAAGCATAAACGCATGGGTCCCATAGTTATCAAACCAAACTTCTTTTCCATGTGTTGTTTAGAAAAGAATAAGCGTCTTGTAGCGATCTGGCTACGTCACGGTCTATGAACCGAAGCGGGCTTTGCCTTTTTCTTGTGTTTTAACCACGTTGTGTTTAATCCATTATTTCGTTGTTCTTTTACTGTTGGCACGAATATAAGTAACATCACTACATTGGTGACCCCGATTCCAAGAAAAGTAATTTCTTGGAGAATACGCAAAGCAAAAGTATGGAAAATCAAGACGCAGTCCCGCAGAATACTGTCTCTCTAAAGCTGCCTACGTTTTGGAGTGCACAACCACGTGTGTGGTTTCAGCAGTCAGAGGCACAGTTTGCCTTGAGGAAAATTACCAGCGATCAAACCAAGTACTACTACGTAGTTTCATCCTTGGATCAACAAACAGCAAGCCGACTATTAGATTTACTCGAAGAGCCTCCAGAACTAGAGAAGTACCGGACAATTAAGCAAAGATTGATCAGCACGTTTTGTGATTCCGAGTACGAGAGAGCGGCAAAACTTTTAAAGATTACCGAGCTCGGTGATCGCTCACCATCGGAGTTAATGGACGAAATGCTATCGCTCATGTCTGGTCATACTCCGTGCTTCCTCTTTTCGGTATTTATTTCTTCAAAATATGCCTGACGAAATAAGAATTATCCTGGCCAAAGAGAACTTTGATAACCCAAGGGCGCTAGCACAGCGTGCTGACATTTTGTGGCAAGCAAGAAACAGCATGTCATGCACAATTGCGAAAGTTCGAAGACATAAGCCATTACAAAGGGCACCCAGCCCAGCTAAACCCCAAGGACTATGTTTCTACCATCATCGATTTGGTGACCGAGCACACAAATGCCAACAACCGTGTACTTATCAGGGAAACGCCTCCGCCGGCCGCTTCTAACAGCCTCGGCGGCCGGCAAGCAACAAAACCTATTCTATATTCGTGATCGGCGATCAAACCAGAGATTTTTGGTTGACACTGGAGCTGAAATCAGTGTTTACCCGGTTTCAACAATGCAACGCCGACAGCAAGCGTGTGGACAAACGCTGATTGCAGCGAACGGAAGCAGCATCAAGACCTACGGCACAACAACAATCAAGCTGGATTTGGCACCTGGACAATTTCAATGGAAGTTTACCTTGGCAGACGTGTCAAAGCCTCTTTTAGGAGCTGATTTTTTGCGCGCTCATTCACTTATGGTGGATTTAAAGCACAATTGCCTGTTACACACGCAATCATTCTCCAGCATTCCAATCGGCAATTCCAACCAAAAAGCGCTGCAGCTAAACGCAATCAACGCAAGCAGCAACATTTACGCACAACTACTAGCAAAATTCCCAATCATAACAACGCCGAAGTTTGACACTTCAACTCCAAAGCACCGTGTGGAACATTATATTACGACCATTGGGCCTCCCGTACATGCAAGAGCCCGCCGCTTGTCACCGGAGAAGCTCGAAATAGCTAAAGCAGAGTTTGCAAAAATGTTAAAACTTGGAATTGTGAGAAGATCGTCGAGTCCATGGTCATCGCCTCTTCACATGGTCCCAAAAGCTTCAGGTGAGTGGAGACCATGCGGTGACTATCGACGTTTAAACGCAGCTACGCAAGCCGACCGCTATAGCATACCGCACATTCAGGACTTTTCATCCCGCCTTGCTGGATCAGTCATTTTTTCAAAAATAGATTTGGTGCGAGGCTATCACCAAGTCCCGGTCGCACAAGAGGACATTGCAAAGACAGCTGTTATAACCCCGTTTGGGTTGTATGAATACCTGCGAATGCCATTTGGGTTGAAAAGTGCAGCTCAGACTTTTCAACGGTTAATGGACACCGTCTGTCAATCACTAGAACTTTAGACGATATTCTAGTTGCAAGCAACTCACAAAAGCAACATCGTTTGCATCTCATGCAGCTCTTTCAGCGACTTGCGGACAACGAGCTGGTAATAAATCTGGAGAAATGCATTTTTGGAAAAAATGAGATCGATTTCCTAGGCCATAAATTGAATCTAAGTGGTGTGCAACCCTTGCCAGCTAAAGTGTCAGCTATCCGACGTTTTCCACCGCCAGCCAACGTCAAAGGCCTTCAGGAGTTCGCTGGAATGATCAACTTTTACCACAGATTCCTGCCATCGGCGGCTCGAATTATGTCACCGATTTATAAAGTGTTGGCTTCGAAACGTCCCAAATTGGAATGGTCGGAAGAATTGCACGTCGCTTTTGAAGAAGCAAAACTTGCCCTGGAACGCGCAACTGTATTGAGCCACCCGCACCAGCAAGCACCTACTTCTTTAACGATCGACGCTTCAGACAAGGCCGTTGGCGCAGTCTTGGAGCAACACATTCAAGGTACGTGGCGACCACTTGCATTTTTCAGTCGACATTTAAGACCAGCGGAAATAAAATATAGCACGTTCGATCGCGAACTGTTGGCATTGTATTTGGCAGTTCGACATTTTCGGTATTTTCTAGAAGGCAGAGTTTTCACTGCATACACAGACCACAAACCTTTAACTTTTGCATTCCGGAAAGTTTCAGATCCATGGTCAGCTAGGCAGCAGCGGCACTTAACTGCCATCTCTGAATATACCACGGACGTACAGCACATTGAAGGCAAACGCAACATCGTCGCTGATGCACTATCCCGTTCGTATGTCGGGGCAGTTAATCAAGATATGCTCGGTATGGATTACAACGCTCTTGCCGCTGCTCAACAAGATCCCGAGGTACAAGCTTATCGCACAGCTGTTTCACAACTAAAACTTGAAGACGTTGCATTTGCGCCGTCCGATAAAACTATTTTGTGTGACACCTCCACTGGGACCCCGCGACCAATTATTCCAAAAACATGGCAAAGAAAAGTTTTTGACTTGGTGCACACGCTTGCTCATCCATCAATTCGCACTACACAAAAGCTTGTGTCGTCAAAGTTCGCCTGGCACGGACTGAACAAGCAAGTTCGTACGTGGGCCAAAGAGTGCTTGGCCTGTCAGAAAGCAAAAACACATCGACATACTCGTGCTCCGCTGCAACACTATCCCCTACCAACAACCCGATTCCAACATATTAACATTGACATTGTCGGACCGCTTGCGCCATCTCGCGGCAACAGATATCTGTTTACCATTGTTGATCGATTTAGCAGGTGGCCGGAAGCAATCCCCATCCCAGATGCGACCACAGAGACTTGTGCGCGAGCACTTATATTCCACTGGGTCGCTCGATATGGTGTACCAACCGAGATCTCTTCAGATAGAGGAGCACAATTCACGTCGCAACTTTGGACAACAGTTACCCAGTTGATGGGTATCAAACAAAACTGCACCACAGCATTTCACGCTCAAGCGAACGGTTTGGTTGAACGGTTCCATAGACACCTTAAAAGCTCACTAATGGCCCGGATGAACACCCCTAATTGGATAGACGAGCTGCCGTGGGTTCTGTTAGGAATCCGAACCATGCCAAAGGAGGATCTCAAAACGACAAGTGCAGAATTGTTGTATGGAACCACAATTACGCTACCTGGTGATTTTCCCAGTGCAATACGCAATGCCGCTGAACCATTAGAATTTCTACGTTCATTACGCAATTCAGTTAAAAATGTATTGCCAGTAGCAATGTCACGACATCGCGTTTATCCTGTGTCAATTCCGCGTTCACTTTATAACTGTGAATTTGTTTTTGTTCGCAAAGACGCATATCGTCCTCCTTTAAACCCTCCATATGATGGCCCGTTTAAAGTGTTAAAGTGCAGTGAAAAATACTTTACAGTAGATATTTCTGGAAAACCTCAAAATGTATCCATTGACCGCCTTAAGCCTGCCGTCGTTGACCGTACACAACCTGTCACAGTCGCTAAACCGAAAAAAAGAGGACGGCCTCCAAAAAAATGATAAATCCGCTTCTGGGGGGGAGTAATGTAGCGATCTGGCTACGTCACGGTCTATGAACCGAAGCGGGCTTTGCCTTTTTCTTGTGTTTTAACCACGTTGTGTTTAATCCATTATTTCGTTGTTCTTTTACTGTTGGCACGAATATAAGTAACATCACTACAGTCTTAAATTTACGAACATTTCACCACAAATGTTTTAAATTAAAGCTTGTTTTCTCTTGGTGGTAAAATAAAGCTAAATTTTCAAAATAGCCCGATTTCATGGTTTCAGGGAATTCTCCTGGGTTTAGTAGATAGATAAGTTTCTGTTTTACATATGTGGGTCATGTTATGTAACAATTCTTAAAGTTTTATTCTGATTTGTCTCCTTGTTGGATATGTCAGTCTCTCCTTGTTGGATATGTAGCGATATGGCATGCCTGTCACAATCATAATTCAAGAACATATTTTCGTTTTTAAGGGATTTACCCTAAGTAAATGTTTTCTTTCTTTTAATAAATTAACTCAGAGTGTTTATTGTTCTAACATTTCACCAAATCTGATCAAAATTAGAGCAGCCGTTCAAGCGCTATCCCCAAAACAGATAATTTATTACAAAAAATCGTTTAGGTTTAACGTCTCATGGGAATTCCACTGGATTCATTACCCAAAATTATAGTTTCTGCATATCTAGACCATGTTATTTTACAAGTGTCAAATTTTTATTGCGATTCCATTACTCTTTCTGGTAGATGTCGGGGCGCCATGCCATGCATGTTGCTATCATGATTTAAGGAGAAAATCTTATTTTTAGGGTATTTCATTACGTAATCTTTTTTTTATTTCAAGTGTTAAATCAGTGACTAATCACTTCCATTCCACTAAATCGGATTAAAATTGGAGAATCTGTTCAAGCGCTATCCCGTAAAAAGCTATTTTTTTAGAAAAAATCCCGTTTTGGTTTTTAAGGTTTCAGGAGAATTTCCCTAAATTTATCACCCACAATTTTGATTTCTGCATATCTAGACCATGTGGTCTAACAAATGACGAAGTTTCATTGGGTTTCCATTATCCCTTCTGTTAGATACCGGAGCCACAATCCATGTGTGTCACAATCTTGATTTAGAAACATATCTTCTTTTAGGGTATTTCCCTAGGTAAATGTTTTGTTTCTTCTAATTGGTAACGCAGTGGCCAACGGGCTACTATTTTACCAAATCTGATCATAATTGGAGCAGCCGTTCATGCGCTATGCCCCAAGAAAGCTAATTTTTTTTTAAAAAAATACCGTTTTGGTTTTTCACCTCCCAGGGGAATTCCCCTAGGTATATTACCCAAAATTTTGGTTTTTGCTCATCTAGACCATATGGTCTAACAAATGACATAGTTTCATTGCGATTTCATTATCCTTTCTGGTAGATGTCGGAGCCACAAGCCATGCCTGTCAAGCGTTTGACGAAAAAAAATAGGACAAAAATTAAATGTGTCCCATTTTTCCAAATGGGACCCATAAAAACTATAGCCTACAAAACAGAATGTGCAATAATTAGCGGCTGGGTTCGAACCTACAACCTTTCAGCTGCCTACACCGTAGATGCTCTTACTGGTTAAGCTAACCTCCTGGAACAAGTATATTTGATAGGGTACCGTACCTGTAATCATTCAATGTGCGCGAGCTTGGTAGCCGTAAAATACCACTTTCCCTCAGCTCATCATATGCCGATGCACTCTTAGCTGCCAAGCTTAAGCAGAACCTACCATAACAGAATGTAATGACAAAATTAGTAGGAACTTGGGTATTACCATATGTAAAACACAAAATTTGACCAGACATCACTAGTCAAATTACACAGCATGCAATCACTACTTAATGATTTCTGGGTGATATCTTTGGCCCGTAGGTTTGCTTTCATTTAGCTTAATCTGTTCGCTACAGAATAATTTGTAGAATTCATCAATTTTTCCCCTTTCATCAGCTACAGATGGATACCAATAAATAATTTGAACCATAAATTAATCATATAGGTATCTAGATAGATTAAAAGTATGTCTAAACAGCTGCTTGCCACTGTCCATCCTGATCAAAAAGTGGGTATATAAAATAGATTTGGCTAAAATTCCAACTGATAGTATATATACTCTCTTATGTTTGGTAATAAACATTTTCTATTTAACAACACAATGATTGCAGAATATTGTTACCATTCTTCACTAAAAGTTTAAAGTCATTGGCAATGTTTTCCTCAATCACAGCATGATCCACATTCTGCTTCATCATTTGCTCAACCTCACTCTCCAATTCCTTAATGCTGAAATAAACCTCGATAGCTAATCTATACTGACAACTAACCTCCATTAAATTATCTTAGCAGAACTTTCATTAAGTTTCCAATAACTGATAAAAACTGTTTTAAACCTCATTTAAATACTCAAAATATAACAATGCTCTTTTAAAAAACATGTAGGCCTGTTATGTGCTATATCTTATGAATGTATAACCCAATGTTTATACCGTGAATCTTTGGACTCAAGAGTAGGGTGCAGCCTGGAAACCAAGGTACGCCCAAATTGAAATTTACTAATGGGAGTATTCTCAACGCTCTTTTTGTACTGCTCCCGCCTCCCCAAGTTGCGCTTAGCCACAGTGTCTAATTTTAAACAACTTGGGCATTGTTCTTCATCCATGATAAAAATTGAACATGAAGGCGACCTGAATTTAGTATAATAATATTATTAAAAGAATAGTAGTGGTACTTCTAACTTCTAATTACCAGGACCCAAAACTAGTGTTTTTAAAGTTTCCTAGTAAATAACTATTATCTGCTGTTAGCAGCGCATTTGTTAAAAATTTAATATTTTTTATTAAAAATGCAGTTTTCTAAAATATTGTGTGTTCCTAATTCAATTATATAGCGATAATTTACATGACCTTGCTTACCGTTTCGCTATAATTTTAACAGATGGAATCATATCCGAACTATGTAAATCTGCCACTTTGGTGATATAGTGAGGGACAGATTTGGCTGCCAAACTTCCACAACATATGGAAGACACCTTTAAAGTTAACTGGTACTTACTTTGAAGTATGTCTGATGATTCAAAATGCTGGGAACAAATTGTAAAAGCATCTCGTTTGAACAAATTCTTTATATATGGGTCTTGTCGAAACACAAGAACAAGTTTTTCCAAGTTTTCTGCCCATTCAAATTTAATCCCCGAACAATATTTTTTTGCAGGCACTCTGAACAAATTAAATTCAGGTGATCTGCTACTGCAATCTGGCATACAGCAAAGTTCGGCCATTTTGTTTAGATTGTATATTATACCCCTAAACAAATACCTGCGGTGTACAGTTTGTTAATGTGGTCACTGGTCAACTGCTTACTACATTTAATTCATTAGGCTGCATAGCTTGGTTGGAGGCTTTCAGCTTAAAGGTTATTGCATTAAAACCTGCTAGTTGGTTGTGTTCTTGGGCAAGACATTTATCGAAATCACCTAAACCCTGAATCTAGTAGGTTAGGTTGAACTAAAAACAATAGGTCAATCATATACAATACACTGAAATACCTTCGGTAACACTGCAATGGGCATAAGGTACCGGTAGTTTAAAATATAGGCACACATACCACCCACCAGTGCCTATACAAATTCCGATACGCAACTGGACAGTGTTTGCTATAAATTAAGCTTACCGGTACGTTAGTCTGCTTTATTTTCTTATTTAGCCAATGTGCGATCTCTTGCCAACTACAATATATATCCTAAGTATTACCGATATAAATAAACATATAGCTACTGCTTAACAACCTAAAATTTCAAATTTATTCCTTTTTTTCTTGTTTAGCCAAGGTGCGATCTCTTGCCAACTATAATATATCCTAAGTATTGCCGATATAAATAAACATATAGCTACTGGCCTACTGCTAAACAACCTTAAATTTCAAATTTACTTCTGACGTTACTTACAACAATGCGGGAAGATAAGTATATTCCTTATGTGCATTGAAGCATGACTCTGTACGAAACAAAAATCAGAAAAGTCAATTGTTACCTCATTGTTTCTACTCATGTTGTTATAGTCTCTTTGGTCTAAGTGACAAGGTCATCATATTTAGTCCAACGCGTTACCATAGAGACCTTAGTTAACAGGCCGGGTGTGTCAAAACGAGTATTAAACAATAATATTGCTTGAAATCAGTGCATGCCGGTATATGTCTGACGGCAACGACTCTATTGTCATTTTCGGTCCGGATCTGGGTTTCCTCCGCAGATAACTATTGTGTGTTGTTTACGCGCGCGCCACCATACAACTGATATGTTGCATACAACCATTGCTAGGTGTTCATAATAGCGTAGCCTGTCTATGTGTGTGTGTGTTTACTATTAGTAAGTCTGAAAATTTTTATTTTTACACGTTAGTTTTGTTGTACTATTCAGATCATTTGGTCGTACTTTTAGCTCAACTGCGCTTTTAATATTTATTGTTCATTCCTGACTTTAATATGTTTATAGAAGCTCTTGCTGTGTATTTTCATGGTGGCACTAAAAAATCACTAAAGAAACTCAATACTTAGCAGTTTTAGTAGACTAGCGTTTTTTATTACAATAAGCATGGGTTGCCAGATCAAAAGAAACTGTGTGACTGTAGGGAAAGTGTGTTTTTGTGTATCGGTACTGTTATTGTCCAGCCCGGTGGTCTAGCGGTTAAGCGCGTCGCCTTTCAATCGAAAGGTTGCAGGTGCGAAACTGGTCGCTAGCTAGTCGGTTGTGTCCTTGGGCAAGGCACTTCACGGACATTGCCTAAACCCAGCGGATTAATTGGTTCTACAAAATTAAAGGAACGTGTCTATCATATACAACACACTGCAATAGCTCCGGTAACCCGACGACGGGCGCGAGGTGATCTAACAATTGCCCGTGTGATAACCCACTAGGTTTTCCCATTCACGGGGATAAACATGAATATCCTATCCTATCCTATTGATATGTTTTATCGCACAAGAGCGCACTGAGAACCCTACTGAGAATGGAAGAAAGAACCCTGAAATAATATATCGTCCGCCGCCAGTATCCTCCACCATTAAGCCGAGTCATCCAAGTTTTAAAGAGCTGCCTGCCATAAAAGATCATTTACTACATGTAAAAAGCAGTTGCAAGAAGTCTTCTCCCACCGACAACTACACCGTGTGTGACAATCTCCCGATGCAACCCATCTTATGTGGAGTACAAGCTGATAAGGGCAATGTTGATGGTAATGGGGCAAAGTACAGGATACCGAACATCGTTCACTTTGTTAGAATAGGAGATTTCAAGTTCAATGCGCTCACATACTTGGCACTTCGGTCTGTGGTGACAGTTCAGCAACCTGAGCACATCTATATATACTATACAACTCAAATACCTACTGGTAAGTATTGCCTTAATAGCAACAACGTATTAAACGGTATTAGTAAAAATGCGATTAATCTATATAAGAACGCATTGAAGATACAGTCACTTTTCGGGAAAACTTAAAGGAGGAGAGCGGGAAGGCGGGTAGGAAGGAAACTGTAAATAGGGTTAGTTTTAAACATAGGGTTAGAGTTATGGTTAGTTCTGAGGTTAAGATTAGTGTTTAGGAATGGGTTAAAACTAATTTTATAGTTTGGTAAGCAGTTTCCCTCCTTCCCACCTTCCCTCATTTTACTATTGCCCATGTTTTAACCTGCATGGTGAATGTTTTGGTCCTGCTGACGTCACTAAAATAAAATTCATCCCAGTCTTTCCCAATAAAATAGGAAATTATCGAAAAATTACGGTAGGTTACGATCATGGAACCGTCCGACTGGTAGGGACTATTTGTGGGATAGGATATTTATGTTTTATTCTATTAAACCGGTAAAGTAAATGGGCAATTACTGTACCAACTAGAGAGTGTCAACCACTTGTTTAACCACCAATATTTGTAAAACACATGTTGTATTCCATATATTCATGCTACTGCTACAGGGTCCCTAACCACATTTTGTATTTTATACAATGAGTATGTAGTTTTTGTTTCTGCAAGCATAAACGCATGGGTCCCATAGTTATCAAACCAAACTTCTTCTTCATGTGTAGGTAAAAAAGAACAATCGTGTTAGATTTACGAAGGATTCATCACAAATGTTTTAAATTAAAGCTTTTTCTTCAAGTGCTGTATTGAAATGAAGTTAAATTCCTAAAACAGTCCGATTTAGTTTTTGATGGCTTTGGGGAATTCCCCATGGGCTTAGTACATAAGTTTCTGTTTTTACATATGTGGGTGGCTAACGATCCAGCATTCCACCAAATCTGATCAAAATTACAGCCGTTCAAATGCTATGTCCCGAAAAGCTAATTTTTTAGAAAAATAACCGTTTTGGATTTTAACGTCTCCGGGGAATTCCCCTAGATTTATTACTCACAATTTTGCTCCTGCGTATCTAGACCATGTTGTCTAACAAATGACAAAGCTTTATTACTATTTCATTATTCTTTCTTTTAGATATCGGTGCGTCAAGCCATGCCTGTCACAATCATGATTTAAGAACAAAATCTTATTTTTAGGATATTTCCCTAAATTTAGTCTTTTATTTTTTTCTAATTGTTAAATTAGTAGGTAATACACTTACATTCCACCAAATCTGAATCAGTTTGGAGCAGCCGTTCAAGCGCTATGCCCAAGAAAGCTAGTTTTTTAGAAAAAAATACCGGTTTGGTTATTAACGCTTCCGGGGAATTCCCTTAGATTTATCACCCAAAATTTTGGTTTCTGCATATTTGACCATGTTGTCCAACAAATTTTAAATT